>VWYI01034017.1:90723-114353 GCA_013399455.1 Anthoscopus minutus
ATATGATTTCATGAACCCTACAGAAACAATTTTGTTTAACTTTTAGAAGTGCTACAAAGCCAAATTTCTTCCTTTGCTCATTCCTCCAAAAGCAAACAGAACTTATATTTGGGATTTTACAAAGAGCTCTTTAAGAGGAACTAGTATGTTTTCAAACATGCATTGTATTCAGTGGCACCTTTAAAGGGATATCTGCAGTCTGAGGCTTGTGGCATCACAATTGTAAGGTGCAGGCTATGAAGGATAAGCAGAGATTTTGGAACAGAGGTAGAATGACATGGAAAATAAATTTGCTCAGCCATTCTTGCAATGAAAAGGCTTTACTGCAAGGATTGTGCCAGACACACTGCTCTGAGTTTTATGCCATGCCCCTGATATTGCTGCATTGCTTTAAGTGCCTGTTAAATCCTTCCTTCCCCATGAGCAGCTAAGTATACTGCTGTTCCTACTGAAAACATCCACAGTTTGAAAATGATGGACAGAGTCAGAAGGAAAAGACAGTTAATTTAAGCACAGAAGCTGGAATGGCAAGTGTCTGAAACAGAAAGGATTTAGACAATCCGCTGGGCAAATGTTTCACTCTTGTTTTCTAATCTGTTTTAGCCAACCTTTCACTGTGATGGGAAACACATTAAGGTGACAGGGCTAAGAGAAAAAGAAATATAAACCTCAATTCTGACCAATAGAGCATTGAAATTTTCTTAACTAAATAAATTTTATATCCAACCACATATATGCTGTGGATGTTCATATACTTTTCAATATGTTATTTATGTTCCTTGGAGAAAGCAAATGTTGTTTTCACTTGAGATAACATTGCAGCAGTTATATATGTCCTTTGTCAGTATTACTTGAGTAGGAGAAAAAACAGATGGTTCCTTCACACTGAAAAAGGCATGTACTACATTCTGAGCTTTAGGATTATACCCACAGCCTTGAGCAACAAAAGCATCTTGAAGAAATTTATTGTAAATTGAACTATGCTGTTTCAGACAGAGAGAAAAGACTAAGTGGAAACTTTATGATAATTTCAGGGTCCGCCTCCTGCTAGTCCTGTTGCCTTTTCTGATACTGTTCAGCTTTTCCCATGTTATTAGGCAGAAGTCCAGAAACTGACATTTTCTGCAATTTTACTGGAAAATAAATGTAATTTTAAGATAGATGAATCTGTGGTAGTATCAGCTACTGGATTTGCAGGAGATACAGATGACTGCGTGAAGACCTGTACCCAATACTGATGTAAAACTTATTATATAAAATACAGATACTGAAGTTTATTTCACCTTTGTAAAGTTCCCAATGTACCCAAGGTTCCTAGGATAATAAAAAAATATCTTTACAATTTAGCAGCATATATTAAATAACTAAAGGGTCTTTAGTCTGTTTTGGAATCTTGCTTATCACACTCACATTACCACTAACTTTAGTTATTTTTTTCTTATTACTGGGGAGGCATTAAAACAAATAAATCACCTCAGCTGAATTTGTATATTTCTTTTAAATAGTGCAGATGTTAAATGATGAACAGATATGGAGAATCCAACAATGTTATGAAGAGATGCTACCATTTTAACTCTTCTGGCCAACACCAAAAATTTAAAAAGAAACAGGTTTCAAGCAGTTGTATGCAGAAAGGAGGGAGCAAGCACACATTTCTGTTCTATAAATAGAAAAATGAGAAAAATCCTTGTCCATATGACTTATCCATTCTCCAAAATGGCATTTAGTTCTGTCAGATGGTGATATTTTTGTCTTTCCACTATGCCAAACTTACTCAGAATTCATTCAAGAGTGTGGTTTTTGACAAGAAGCGTAAGTATTTCAAAACCATTTTCATTCAATTTCTACAAGTTCTGTGGCAGAGTTTCCTCACAGAGAAGTTAAATAACTTTTACTCCTCTATGCCATAATTTGCTTCTACAGCCTTGAAAATAAAAGACAAAAGACCATACTATCTTAAGGGGGAAAATGAGGAAAGGCAATGACAACACGACCATGATTATCCTCCAAATGTCTGCAGTTTTAAAGTGACTTATGGCTTACATCTTTATCCTAGCAGACACTCATTCAGAAAGAAAGTAATCTGTAGGCAATAAAAGCAAAGCACTTCACTAAACCAGGCCCGGGGCTCCTTAGGAGGACTTTCAGCTAAACATTTTTGTAGCTTATGGCTGAGCTTTCTAAACACCTAAAAATGATCCATCACCCTTGTCATAGTACTCAGCCTGGGTGATCTGAAGTAGCTAGAGAGAATCTGTCAGCTTCAGCAAATGAATTTTCCCCGTCAAGAAACCAGTGTTCTCTTCACATCTCACTGTGCTCAGGTTTTATGTAACACAAATCCTTTATGTCTCCCACTGCATGTTTCTTTATTCTGAATCTATATTTTATTAAGTACAAAAGATTTTCTTAGATAGATAACAATGAAATCTAATCTGAATGCAAGGCAGATTTTCTTTCCTGTAAGTATTAACTGGAAAATTAATGTCAGCTGGACTATATGATCTCTGTATGTGTTTCCCAGGAGCACTCACCCATCACTTATCCTGGCACCTGGGTGAAAGTGTTGATATCATTAAAAGCAAATGTGAAAAATATCCTTGCAAATAAGATTATCTATGGCTAATTAATTATTTGTTCAGTTCAGTGAAAAGCAGTCTTCTTTTTCCCAAACCAAGTTTATTACCATGATCCAGGCTAGTGTAGCCCATCATGAAGCTTTCCAAGCCTCATACCTGTCCTGCCTCTGCTGAAGATTATACCTTATCCCTATGAGATACATTTCATCTGCATTTGAAAAGCAAGAAATATACCTGAAGCTTATGTGACTATCTTTTAAATAAATTCTAGCCTTTATTTTGCAAAGTATTGTTTTCTTACAAAGCATTTAAATGCCTTTCAAGCTGCCAACACCTACATATGCTTGCTAAGACTGGTATCGACTCATCTGAAAAGTTACAGTGCTTCTTTACTGTGATATGCATTCCTGATGTCAAGAAAGGGATGGAGAAAAACTAGTGTGGTTGCATGGGATTTACTGCTTATGTTGATAAATATTCTCTCTGCAAGGAGAAGCCACTGATCTTCTCACAGATCTGACTCAAAGAGGCTGCAAAACTGTGTTGGGAAGTCCAGTGGCCCTTTCTTGCCAGTACACAAGTTTGATGTCAAAAGGAAAGAGGGATTTCTAGTTGCATGGAGAACTTGGAAACATATATATGATGTTTTATATCACATATTAGGTAAGTCATGTCTTCATAGGGTTTTTTTGCTTTTTGTTAATAATATGTGTACTGGTTTCCTCCTCCCCTGCTTATGTCATAACCACCAGTGAAGGTTGTGTTGGCTGCATCCAGCTTACTCTGAACTTCAGTGATGGATAGCAGACATGGACTGTCTGGAGTAGTGACCCAGATATCTTGCTGGCTTGCAAATACAACTGGAAGTCAATCATCTTACTCCACAAATCAATGATATCCCAGGGCCTTCTGAGCTCTCCTTCATGGCTGCACATCAAGATCTTCCTGTGAGTAGGGATGCCTCTGCAGGTTACTTCTTGAGGTTGAGAGATTTTTTGCCACAACAGATTCTTTGTAAGAGATGCCAGTCTTCTTTGAATATTAGTTAAGGTGATACAAATGGACTGGCTGTGTACATATCATCCTTTAGACACAAACTGACCAATTCTGGATTTAGCTGTACCTCAACTCCCCTCTGAGAAGGAGTTTAGTTTAGAAGACAAAGGTGCCCTGCTTGAACTCATCAGGAGGGTTCCCCTGAGAGTTTTGCCTGACCCTGTCTCTGCAGTAAACAATCAAATGTACCTCACCATCAATTGTTTTTAAACCACAGTTATTATCAAACTGTGTTAAATCATTAGTTTACATCAATAAGCATATTGCTACTTACCTATTCGCTCTATTTACATACACTCCCACATCAGGAAAGGGCTTCACTCCATCTGCAACAGTGTGTGATAAAAACAGAAGTATGTTTGCAATGGACTTTCCAAGTCTGTTGCCAGCAACAGATCTCTTCCTGATCCTGTGCGCTAACCTTTGAATTTTTCTGGGGTTCTCCAAAAATGATAAAATCAGAGATGTCACATTGTTTTTAAAAGTCAGAGAATTTAATTACAGAGTAGCCTCTTCTGTGTTTGGTAATATTTTAGGCTGCACAGTCTCAGATTCAGACTTAGGATGCTAAACTCCTTTTACGGTTCTTTAATCTCATTAATAAATTTCACACTTTATGAGTTTCTGCTTTAATGATTTATATTGTGCTTACTTCCACCAAGGCAGGAACAAATAAAGGCAGCCCATCATTTTGGACACATGTATTTTCCTCTCCCCACTTCCTTTGCACCCTGCTGTTTTTCTCTGATGAGCAGCAAAAGCAGAATATTCTGAAGTAGATCAGCTTTCAGATCTAATAAAAAACATTGTGTGCGTATATATACATGACTATGTCTGTAAATTTCTATGCACATGATCTATGATCTAGCACATGATTCAAATTAAATAATTTAATTTACAAAAATAACCTTTCCAATATGTTCTGAAAGTCAGTAAGACATAGAAGGACTCAGGGATACAATTTTTTCCATCTGCCTTAGGTCTGGAAAGCTGCTTATAACACAAACTAATTAAGATCTGCAGATCTCTTAGGAGAAAGTAACTGACTATTATAAACATACAGTAATTAAAAAGCACCTAAGCCTACCTTTAGCAACAGAATAGAAGCTGAATAAACGGCTTACCAATAACACATATCAAGAAAGCTGTCTGCTCTCTTCCCTTTTCAGGAAGAGATTTTGATTTCTGCAAATGGTGTGTTTGTTCACAGACAATCACCAAGACATTGGATGCTTGAAAGATGACAAGAGTAAATACAGACAGAAAATTTCAGAGAGATATCCCATAGATTCACAGGGCTTCATTACCAGAATGGATAGAAGCTACAGCCTGCTATACTCCTAAAAATCATTTGTCCATTAATGACGTCCAAAATCACAATTCATCCGAGTCACTGTGATATTATGAAGAGAAGGTGAGTTGCACAATCAGTTAAGGCCCATCTGTCCCCTGGCAGTCTGGGATATAGGTGAAACTGCAAATATCAGAGAGTTGTTAATGACTTCCAGAAATGCCCTAACCTGTCCTACCTGCAAAAGGAAAGTGCAGAGTAAAATGAGGTATTAAGATAAAGCATGAAAAACCTTGCAAAAAACTGTCAGTCTTAGATAACAGTGAAATAGGTAACAATGCCATAAGAATAAAAGCATTCATTCAAAAATTCAGTGGAAAAGAAACAGGTCTTAGTGGTAAAATCAGGACTGTTTTCTGTGACAATAAGCAAGAGCCCTCCATTTCAATGTTAGTTATAAGGTATATGGATTTACAAAGCACAGTTTAATGAGAATCTAATGTCCATTTTATTAATTCCTAACCCCTCCTAATCTATTGTATTCATCTGACTCCTCTATGCAAGAATCAAAGGGTGCTTCCATGTAATAAAGTTATAAATCTAATTCTCTTCCTAGTCCTTATAAAGAGATAATAAGGACCACTTGTGTGCTGGCGATAACACAATATGCTCACATGATGTATCATGTTTCCTGATACTAAAATGATAATGAATTCTCTACAGGTGCCATATGAGTTTAATTATATTGCATCCTCTGTGTGATAGAAGATGATCTTCATATTTTTCATTCAAATATTTGTATTTGAATCAATGAAGAATGTTGAAAAACTAGTGACTGCAGTAAGACAGTAATCACAACAATAATTGGAGCAACATGCCTTTAAGGTGGAATAAAACATGACTGAATTTATAATAATTTCTGAAAAATGCTAAAAAATTGCACCCTGGAAAGAGTTAGGTGAAGTACTTCTGTATGGTGATATCGAAATTGCATTTAGGAAAGCATATCAGTGAAAATACGTGTTTAACAGACTCAAAAATAAACTTTTGTGACTATACTATGGGAACTATATAGGTTATTACTGAAAATATTATATTCCATTGAGCCCCCATAGTAACATTATACTTTCATCTTGGATAGCTGTTCTGGCGCACTTTTTTAAGAATTATAATGGACAAATATTTTAAACCTCCAAAAATCAAGATAAATAGGTAGAAACACAGGAATATTTTTCCCATAGTGACTGAATTAAAAAGCAGAACATTGCTAATCAAGTTAAATATTGTCCTTACCTAGAATTTTTACCTTCACTTTGTATAAAACTTAATTTCCCAGAAAAAAAGACTGTGAGCAAATGGTAGTTGTGACAAGTGAGCAGAGATATCCCCAGGTACAAGAGCCAGAAGATCTCTACCACAAACAATCACTATAGCAAATTCCAACTGGCTCTTGTTAAGCACTGCATGTGCTGTAGATAAGATGCTCCTAGAAACTCAAGTGCTCATGAGCTGATCCAATTAACTTCAAACAAAAAGGGTAAATTACAGTGGAACTTGAAGTTAACTTGTTCTCTTTTGAACAAATGCTGACAGTTTCAGAAGAAAAGTAGTTACTGAAGTCAGCCAGGCTGATAATTTGGGTCTCAGGTAAGACAGACCTCTTTTTAAGCCAGCAGCACAGAAATGTACACCTCAAGTGTACAAAGCTTCTGGAAGTAACTCCAGACCCAGATGGATTAATGACAGAGTCACCAAATCAAAATAAAACACTGACACCTCATATGAGGAAACACAGTGGGGAAATACATGCCTGAAGTGCCATGTTTGGCCACTCTTTAACTCATTTTAAAATTAAACAACCCCTACCTCAAAAGCACAGGGTTTGCTCCATATAAAGCCTATATGCTAAGTGATTACTCTGTCTCTAGTCCCTAGTATTTTTTCAATACTAGGGTAACTGTAGTAAAAATGGCAAAGCAAAGGTCACCAGTAGGAAAAAAAAATCTGGAAATGGGATATAGAAAATTGTGGAAAATGGAAGAAAGACACTGTGAAAATGGAAGCTATGGAACTCCTCACTGATGAGAAAGTTAAATTCAAGACCTGAATGCTCTCACAGTGCAATAATCTTCAATAGAGTAGACAGAAGTAATCTGCACATGAAACTAATTGTAGCAAAGGATTTCAGTAAGTTAGCTGACCTGGCAGAGGTAAGACAACGCATGTTAAAAGTAGTAATCCTTTAAATGTATTTCTTTATGAAATGCAGAGAGACGGAGAAGTTATCTGTCCACTTGCAGACCTGTAAGATACAAGTCATATGGAAGGCTTCAGAAAAATGGAAAATCAAGGCACTAAAGATGAATGAAAATAGGAAGCAGGACAAGATGCAGAGTAGATGTGCTGCACTGAACTGATATATCTTTTTGAAATAGTACTTTTCTGGACAAAACATGCGGTAGAACTCATCTGCTCTGACTTAAGCAAAATATTTCATACAGCAGCACAATCATTAGCAAAGATGGAAAAGAGAATTTGGAGGAAAAATACACTGAATATCAAATGAGGAAGCAGCAGACTGGGCTAGTAGAGGATGTATAAGGCTTCAGGGAGATAATCAATGAGGTTTTCAAAGGATGGCATGAAACTAATCTCATCAGATCTATGGAAAATATATATTTGTGCTGATGCAATTCTCAGAAGTCACTGAGGGTGTGGCTGAGCAAAATGTTTTTTTCCAGGTTGTTAGTGTTCCTTCGAAATAAATCTCCAAGTTGGCCTCCTGTACCACACTTCAGTTCATCCCAAACAGCAATCTCACAGCACACTAGACTCCCTTCAGAGTGCAAATAAATGAGGAGATGTCTTCCAGAAGCCTATAACATATTTTAATCATCAAAAGACGCTCATTCCAACCAGCCCAAGTGTGAGCTAGTCAAGTCAAGTCTAAAATGCAACCAGAATGGACACTGAGCCCTTGGCAACAAGCACAGATCTACTCCTGTTGGGCTGCACTGACAGAGTGGGTAAGTGTCATCAAAACAAAAGATATCACAAGGAAACGGAATTGTCCAGTGGGCTGGAATTAAATGGAATATAATAATAAAAGTGAAAACCATGGCCCAAAGCATTTGTTTTGCCAAAACCATACAGTGCTGCCTACAAAGTAGGAGCCTATTCTGGGAACAAAAATATCCTAGCACTAAACCAGTTGTATGGTGAATCATGGGACAGCTTTGACCAAGTAAGTGATTAATTTCTTTAAAAATATAAAAAACAAACTCCCAGAAATATCAATATATTTACACTGGATATGAAGTTGTTCCTGGAACAATTTTTTTAATAGCGGAGCTGTTGGCTGCTGCAATTAAATTACAGTGATGGTAATAATTGCCACATGATAAGGGAAATATATTTACTGGCAACTCATAATTAATCTGCAGCAGTTTACAAAATTATACCAGTGAACTGAAAGGCTTAGTGAGATTCAGAAATGGATTAGATGCTTCTGTGAATGCTATCCTGAATAATTACACTAGCTGGAATAAAAACTGATAAGGGGAAAAAATGACTTTATGTTTCTTCCTATGGATAATTCACAGTGGTTGTAAATTACTCTCCTCTAAAGCATTATCTACCAACACAACAGATTACACACTAAGATTTTTTATTTAATATAGTGAGGAGTTTTAATTCAATTAATTTTTTTTTTAAATTTAAGTTGGAGAGGAACATTGAAGATCATCTAGTTCCAAACTCTTTGCCACAGGTAGAGACACCTTCAACTCACCACATTGCTCAGAGCCCCATTCAACCAGGCCTTGAACACCTCCAGGAATAAGGCATCCACAACTTCTCCTGGCAACCCATTCCAATGCCTCACCACCCTCACAGAAAGCATTTTTTCCCCAATGTTTAATTTAAGCCTGCTCACTTTCAATTTGAACATGTGTCCCCTTGTCCTGTCACTATGTGCTCTTGTAAATAGTCTTGCTCCATTTTTCTTGTACCTTTGGATACTAGAAACCCACAGTTAGATCACCCTGAAGCCTTCTCTTTCCCAGGCTGAACGATTGCTATTCTCTCAGCCTTTCTTCATAGGAGAGATGCTCTAGCCCTCTCATCATCTTGGTGGCCTCCTCTGGACTCACTCCAGCAGATCCACGTTCCATGTGCTGGGACTCCAGAGCTGGATGCAGCACTGCAGGTGGGGTCTCACAGAGCAGAGCAGAGCAGCAGAATCCCCTCCCTTGACCTGCTGGCCACACTATTCTAAAATAGAAGTATTATAACTATCCCATTTCTGTTCCTAACGAGAGTTAGGGCTGTAATTCTGCTAACTGCTACTCAGACTAGTAAGAAATGGGATTTACTGAATATGTAAAATACTAGAGGTATGTTTCAGATACTGAATCCTGAAATACAAACCAATATGGCCATACATAGAATATGGATGGAAGAATTAATAAGGGTTACTTGAAAGTTAAACAGAACAGCTGTGATAACTGCAATCAATTTGCTCCTGAGTTTAATTTGAAGAGATTTAGACAAAGGACATGAACTTGCCCTTGAGCCCTAAATCATACTAATTGAAGCACTCCTACATTGTAATAAGCTATTTCTTCCATTTGCACTCTCATATACACATGCACAGTCTTGTTAAAAGTTTTATACTTGCTCATCACAAGACCATATTTGGTAGGAAAATTAAAAGAAAAAGAAAAAAAGAGTGGTGCTGGGAAGATGAAGGCAGAATTTCCCAGAAAGGATTAAAAAAAAGCTCATATAAAGAAATAATTTAAGAGTATAAGACTAAAGCAATCCAGGAACTCCATAAGCAGCATAAAACTCTTTTCAGAGAGAAGCTGCTGCTGCAGGTTAATCTTATTTCCCAAATTTCTCTCAGCAGAAACTATAGGACCAGCAATGCTACATTTTAATAATGAGCAAAATCAACTTAGGATCTGAGAAAGGCGCTACAATATGGCTGCAAAAAAAATTTATTTAGGTAATGTAAGAGGCAGGATAGTTGTGGATATCTACCTCCAAGCCAGCCAACCTCAAGAATTCCGCTCAGTTAATAACATAAAATGCCACTCTCTTCCAAAACTATACTGAGGGTGCCAGCTCATGTATCCTTTATACAGCTCCAGCCTTAGGACAGCCATCAGGATGAGTAACACTGTGCCAAAATCCTTCTGCTGCTGAGAAAACTCACGGCTTCCCATCCATTAAGCCACGTACAGTTGAGCAGCTGAAAGCATTTGTCAATCCCTCCTGCTGAACTAAGCACTGCTCTGCAAGGAAGGGTTTTGTTCCTTGCCTCCCAGGGAGAATAAGTTGGAATCACCAGGGAGTAGTTAAAGTATCAACATGTTAAGACCCTAAGACCTGTTTCAAGGATTTTATCCAGCAACCATTTAATGCAAAATACAGAAGCAATTCTGGAAGAGGTTGTAACCCTGTGACTGGAGTGCTGCTCTTTATTTCCTGATGAAACTTGCCCAAAAAATGATTAGGAAGATTAGCTAAGAAGTAGAAAGTACATTTTTAATAGTCTTAGGCAGAGGAAGGAGAAAATTCATTGTTTGTATGATCTAAATTTTTTTTTTTTTGGAGTTACTATATATAAAGGATGCAGAACCGAAGCATGTCCTCGGCGTAGATGTAAGGTTTAGCTTCTTATGCTAGGAAAAAGTTTGTGGTGTAGTTCCATAATTGTTTCCTCTGATGACAAAACTATCCTGATTCTTTTTCACCCTGCAATGTATCTGAGAAACATATCATGGGGCTTCACATCAATAATGAAAATCAACTTATAAAAAGGTCTGTGAACTGTATCAAAAACTGAGTAAGATATTTACAGCCTAAAGATAAGATTTAAGACATGCTTTTGTCTTTATTAGTTCCTCACTTGCCAACAGCACATGGCTCCCATTTTGGCCAGTGTAAGGTTCCTGTATACCCCTGTGTATTGCAAGGGGTCTAGATGTCTTTGCCCTACTGCAAAGTCTGACTTCTGACTATGTTCAGGCCTCTTGAACATGCACAAGTTTTCCCAAACTGAGCTCAAGTTGGAACTACCTAAGGAATATGAAACTATGCAATGTCCTACATGAACCCTGAAGGGAGGTCATCCTTCCCCTCTACCTAGCACTGGTGAGGCCACATCTGGAGTGTTGGGTTCAGTTCTGGTCTCCTCAGAACAAGAAAGACCTGGACATATTGGAGCCAGTTGTATGAAGGGCCACAAAGGTGATGAAAGAATCTATGAGCAATGGCTGAACCAGCTGGGACTGTTTAGCCTAGGCTAAATTATTTTTAATGGCTCAGGAGGATCTTGTCACTGGGTATAAACACCTAAAGGAGGTAAAAAAAAGGAGCCAGGCTCTGGAAAGATTCAGAACAAGGGACAGTGGATGCAAAGTGAAACACAGGAGGGTACCTATGAGCATTAGATAACCTCTTTTACTGTGAGAGTGACCAAGCACTGGCACAGGCCACAAAAAGAGGTTGTGAGGTCTCTCTCCTTGGGGTTATGCAAAAACCATCTTGGCACACTTCTGGGCAACCAGCTCTATGCTGTGAGACAGTCCTGCTTGAATAGGAAGGGGGGTAGACATGATGACCTCCACATATCCCTTTCAAACTCAACAGTCCAGTGATTATCTGAATGAAATACTTAATTTTTGTTAATATGGGAATATTTTTCTAGTAGGTCTGTCAGCCATGAAGTTTCCTTATATGGTGCTATTTTGATAGCTTTACCTTGGTAAATTTTTCCTAAGTGAGTACATTTTTCAGTATCTATTTGTGTTAAAATTAAAAGCTCATCCCCTTCTATATTTACAAAGGAACTACCATTCCCACATATGATAGTACAGGAAAAGTCTTTTAAGCTGTGATTTAATGTAGCTATTAAGGAAATAAAAAGCTTGAATCACTCATGTCTTTAACAATGTTTTCCATTTTCATAATACTTACTGCCAGACTAAAAAGACCAGGATGTTCTTTTTATACATAGTTTCTTATAGCAAAACCACTTTGAATATTCAACTCACATTTCATGGATGAAAAATGCATTAAGCCTTTCCATGTGTAGACATGTCACTGAAATCAATTAGTCATGAAGGAATATCTTGTGACAGGCTAATAATTTAGTCACAATGTTGTGTACAGTATTATGATACACAATTATACTTTGATATGTAAGATTGGAGATCATAGAGGAAAGAACAGGTCTTACAACAGATATGTGTAGAGAGACATTTTATTGCAAAAAATAGCAAATGTCTTAAGAACACAAACCAGTGAGTTATTAAAAGCTTCATAGCAAAATATTTAGCCAACTCTGTTACAATATATAGGCTTGAGGTTCTAACAGTTAACACTATGCCTCAAATCACTGAGCAAGTAATGCTCCTGATAAATAACATAGCACAGTTGAAATACAGAGCTAAATATTAAAAAAAAAAAGAGACGGTATTTTATCCTCCATCTTTCATAATCTAAGTAATTGAGAAATTATAACATTTTAACAAGTTTGATTTTTTTGGGAAAAGCTATTAAAAATAATTCCTGAGTATTTAGGGTAAGTGAATATATCAAATCCAACCAATTAAGACCAACATCCTGTTGGGTAAGCCTTGCAGATTTGAAAGGACATTCTCTAGCATGGCTGTAATGGCAGGATCATGGCCTAAACAGCAATGAAATATATGAAAACCTTCTGATATGCACATTCCAATTCTCCTTTTCTTTAGCAATAGCCTACAACTGTCAACTGTGAACCTGCTTTGCTGAGAAAAACATTGTTTTAGAAGTCAGTTCCTTTTGCAAAAGCTTGTAATGCAAATTGACACAGCTAAGCCTTCGGTAAACCATTACACCGATAATTATGTGAAATACATAAATCAAAATTTGGGCAAGGGGCTTTCATACTATGTTAGTATACATATTGAATTGTATGCTTTGTATCAGTATTTTGAACACAAAGATCTAGTTATTTAGCATCTTTTTATTGCAATGAGAGGCAATATATTAATTCTCCATTATTGTCTTCAGATGCAAGTTACAATATCATTTTATTATACAGCATGTTTCTAAAATCCTATTGGCATTCATCATCTTCCTAAGATTTTAATTGAATCTTTCTATTTTGATTTTAAAACTGTTGCCAATCAAAGTGGTTTAGAGACTTAATCCCAGAAAAAATTCAGATTTCTTACTTTATATATGCTTTTCCAGAATTACAGGATTAAATTACAATGGATGTAGAAAGATTATTGTACAAAGCATAGTTAATAATTCACAACACTGGTATTCAGCTTAATCAATTACAGTGAAATCACAAAAATGGTTTTATTATATCCACTCTTTTCTATCCACCCACCCCAGTATGTAAACAAGTTTCTCACAATGACAATGGCAAGACTGCAGTTACTGAGACGTTCTGCATGTGAAAGACAACACTTAGGAATAAAGGCCTGGATTTGACAATTCCAGTACATGCTCCTGCTCACTTCCCATTCTAGACCACAAGACCACTGCTTTCTTGCAGTCTTTAAATCAAGAGAACTTACAGGTAAATTGAGATTTTTTTCCTAATGCAGTCTCCTGGACTCAAATTGGTGAAAAGTAACATGCGTATATAGAACAAAAGAGATAGTGACTTGGGAATAACTGGAATCAGTCATAACAAAACTGTCCAAGCAATGATAATGTACAGTATTGCAGCAGATTGTTACTAAGACAAGAAACCCTTGGTATTACAAAGATGAAGATCTCTGTTCACACAAGCCAATTTTAATGAGCTATTAAGCATTTGGTTAAGAACAGGCTTGTTCTGAAAGGGAAACACTTGTCAAAATGCTTTTTTAAAAAATACTGTATGACATCTTCTAAATTGCAATTTAAATATTAAAATCTTGTTTCAGAAGTTCCTCGCTTCAGGTTGTTACTCAAAAACTCATCATGTTCAAAACTCAAATTATTATGAGATCTTGATATCATAAGAAGCTTTTCCTTATTAGTAAAGTCTTTCTTAACTGCTGCTTGTGGCACAAGTAACCTATCCATTGGGTCCTCCTTGTTTTCTAGTTTCATATAGCCTTTACTGTTGCTCCGATCCAGCCTGGGCCAGCTGGGGTGTTTCCTTTGTTCGGCTTGGACAGTGAGCGTAGACGGACCCCTGTCCAAGTCCAGGGACTTAGAATGTGAAGAGAGAAGATGCAAAGATGTGTTGGAACCAAACTGCTTCCTGGCTGCACCAGGAGATAAGAGCTTCCCTGTGCTTGGTCCCAGAGTCATGGAAGATTTGAATGGATCAGAGGGAGTGTCCACAAATGAATTGTGTCGTGGCAGCATGGGAGCTGCCCGTCTGTAGGAGTCATTGGTATCAGTCAGTGGAATGGCCAGAGAATCCATTGACAGATTTCTAGACTGACTCCTTGTGATCTCAGAGTCCTCAGTTATGTTGTCTATACTGGGTTCATCAATAACACAGTTATTCAGTTTAATTACTGGCAGTGTGAAAGCACTGATGGAAGAAGATACAATGGATTTTGTTTCACACTTTATAGAGTTAGTGTTCTTGTCATCCAAAGCCTTGCTGGAGTGAGGGTAAAGTCCAAAGACTGAACCAGACTGCTCAGCCAGCAGAGGTGGCAGGAGACTACTAGTGGTCCTATCTTCATTTAGGGTAATCTCATCTTCTTCAGCAGAACTATCCATTCTAAGATTACTCTTGAAGCCAGAGAAAGGTGCAACTGTGTTCGCAGCCAGACGTGATGCACAGGAGCTCGCACTGTGCTGGAGTTCTCCTTCCCCCAACACGCCAGTGAAGGCACCACTCAGCTGCTTTTGCTCCCTGATCTTCAGGGTGTGGATGTCTATTACAGTGGAGTATATGTCTCTCATGTGTATGATTTTTGTTTCCTTGTCACGGTTTTCATGCAGAATGGCATTTGCACAAATGAAAATGAAGATTCCAATGCCCATAGTGAAAGGGCCCAGCATTTTCATCTTATCCGAGTGCACGTGCTGTTCAAAGAAACGAAGGAAAATGCTTCCTTGGCTTCTCGGGCTCCTGGTTTCATTTACAGATGTATTATCTTCAGATCCCAACAGCTGTTCTTTCTGGGGCCAGTATCCAAGGATGGCCATTGCAATTCCAAAGAATGCGATAAGCACTCCTAAAACAAGAAAGAATCCCGATGGAGAATAGAGACGGATTTTGCCCCTGACAATTACTACATCTGTCCTGGGCCGGCGTCTAACTGGTTTCTTCTCCTCAGGAACTGGCACTCCAGCAAGATTTACATGTTGCTGAGATCTGGCAGAGTCTTGCCTTTTTAAGGCAGCCAGTCCTGTTATGACTCCTCCGGTTGCTATCATAGTTCTATATTGTGCCCTGGAGGAAAAAAGAAAAAAAAGCAGAAATGTTGAGGCAAGCAAAGGTTGTCTCTACAAATATAAATAGCTTTTTGTTAACATGCAAATATTTCCTGATAATTAAAACACATCTGACTATACAAAAAAGCTACCGCTATAGCTCCAGTTGTGATATAATAGCAATTTTGAGATTCACATAGTAACCTAAAAAAAATTTACTTTCCAGAAGTCCTTTTTCACTGTAAATATAGATAATAAAGCTTCCATCAGTGATACAGACAATAAAGCTAGTGTTCTTAGTGGTGATATATCAGGACTAAAGACAAAATATCCAGAAGTCTTAACAGATAATTTATCTCTGGACTGGTCTGCAGCAAAGTCAATAATACATTATTACCATGTTGATATTTTTAGCACTTTAGCTACTAGTTATTTTTAAAACTTCTGAGACACAATGACTGTGAATACAGTTCATTTTACATTTCCCCTTCGAGAGATCATTTCTGATGGATTTCAGCATATATTCATACATATTTATTACAGCATTTAAATCAGCTTTTATTAAGTCTATTCAGATTTCCTGAGTCTCAGCTAGAGAATCATTTTTGCATTTCTTAATAACGTAGATCCTCACATCTCTAGATATTTTTGCCCTCTTGTTTGTTCCTCTTGGACTACAGGTCAAAAACCTCCATTAAGTTTTATCAGAGAAGAAATTTTCATAAATTTCAAATTAATAATTTCAAATTTTCTTAGTTTTATGAGGAAATCTTATTTCATTTTAGATTTACTTTGGTACCTAGATGCCTATTACCTGAGAAACATTAATTAGCAAGGGTTTAAAAGAGAAAGTCATATTTGATAGATCTTTATGATCAAAAGTAACAAATGAAACAACACGGTTCAGGATAATTCTATTTTGCAATGCATTTTTGACTGGAAAATAATAGTTTCTGTGCTTAATTAACTAGTATTAGAATTAATGAGAGGTGATATTACAGAGTAAAATTAAGATACTAAGTGAGGTATGAAAAAATTACGTCCTCTTTGATAGTGTTATTATGCTCAGAGATAAAGAAAGGCTGACAGGCTGCTGAAGAGGAAAAGGCTCTGGGTCAAAACTGGGGGCAGTTTAAGAAGCAAAACCAAAGTGGGACTGAGTGAACACAGAGGTGCTGAAAAGCAGAGGTAAAGCAAATGGGTGACTGCTTGCAATTTATAGGCAGTGATTTTCATCATGTCTCTCAAACTTGTCATTCTGTTTTAAATTTAAGCAGTGCACCTCTGGGGGAAAAAAAATAGATCTCTTCTGTTAGGAGAAACAGACAGACTCTGTTATGACATGACACTATTACAGATTTCCACTACCGCAAGCAGGTGTTACATAAGCACATCTACACCAGCAACCAGCCCAACCCGCTACATATGAACTGGATTATGAAATTAATAAGGCATTTGAAATGACAAATGTTTCTGACAGACAGAAACAACCTGAACTCCCTCCTTGCATCCTCACTATTAAAGGACAGAGGACTCCTCTCTTTCTGGGAAACATTTCCTTTATGAAGGAAAGACTCGAAAAGGTCTAGGCTGCTAAGTACACTGCATTTTCTGAATTTTTTCAAGAGAAATCATAACATTACTCCTAAATCTCAGAAATTTCACTTGATCTGTCAGGTTTCATGTTCCTAATCTCTCTGGGAATTTTCAGACTTTGTAATTCATTTCCTTTCTGACGCTACCTGGACAATTTCCATACTTCAGTGCAAATTAATGTCTTTAATCCTTCATAAAAAGATAACTTTTTTTTAAGATAACGATTTTAAAACATCCCAAAGAAAGTTATTTGACGTTGATAATCTTTCAAACTTTCTCATGTGCTTACATGTTTATTGGTTTCTGCCAAAACAAAAGTTCATTATTCTGTAAAACAATGTTTTGAATGTCTGGACAGAAATAAACTTAGTCATTATAAAATATGTATTTTCTCATGACCCAATTAAATGTAATTAGTTTTCTCTAGGAAATAAATTAAGATAATTACAGCACATTTTTACTGAAATGTAAAATAATTTAGCTATAATCGAGTTTGTTCCATTAATCTTTTACAATTACAAGACCATTGTGGCGAACAAGCAGTTTCCATATTCATGTGGTATTTTACAGGCACACATGAACCCAGTCGGTTCCCTGTCAGGGATGCCAAGGAAGTGCACAGGTACAGCAGTTTAGTGCTAAATTCACACTGTGCCTGTTGGCAGGATTTATCTTGTGTACTATTCTGTGCTTATCACAGCTACTGAGTTGCACCAAAGAGCGAACAGAATAAGCTTACATCTATTTGCTAAATATTTTAAAAATAAATCTAGCAAGACCTCCCCTCTAACTCCAAAAAGCAGAGCAAATAAATACACAACTTGGGGCATCTTTCTGTAGAAAGTTCTCATTTGCAAATTTTGCAGAAACTGGGAAACCATATCTCAGTTTTATTATTACCTATTACTTGAAGGACAGAAATTCAGATTTCTGAAAATGAGAGAGAATGCGAGATCTCTCAAGGCACACAGCTGGGTTCCAAACCATTCTATGATTTCAGGGGAACATAATCCTCTGCTCCTTTTAACTGCATCAGAAATTGGGCTCAGGGGAGAAAAAAGTGTGGCTTCCAAAAGATACAAGCTTATTTTGTACATAGGAAGAGTCTCTTTCCTATTTCTTGGGATCACATGAGTATTATTCTACTTTCTTTAGCAGAAAAAATATCAATCATGTTTTTAAATATTAATTTGATATAAGACAATTTTGATCTCTTCTGCATCTAATAAAATCAATAGTGTTAAAATACATCATGGTATGAGATGGTTTCACGTCCTGCTGACGGCTTTACCAAACCAATTTTAATGAAGTGCATATTAAGATGAAAACCATATTTTAGAAAACATTGTATTTAGACGTTGTAGATACATATTATTTATTCTGCAAATCTGTTTAGTTTTGTCACATACTAGGCATAATATGAGTGCTGCTCATTAAGTGCTGCTTAAAATATAAATAAATTGGTGGAGTTCCATCCTTCCATCCTTGAGGGAGGCCCACCAGGAGTCAGAGGACTCCCATGCCTCCCACTGTCAAGCAATAGGACACCTATATGAAGAGGAGTGGAAATGGGTTCCCACCTGGTGAGGTAATAAAAATTCCCATCACCTACCCAGGTGCCACTTCAGAATAGATATGAGGCCCTGGATCTAGAGGGTCAGCCAGATGACGTAGAAGAAAATAATCTGCCCAGTGAGCCTCTCAATTATATTTTGTAGGACAGATCACCACCTCTGCCATGAAAAAGAACAGAAGGGCAGTCATGGTGGGTGACTCCTTTCTGGGGGGAACAGAGGGCCCCATAAGTCAACCGGACCCATCCCACAGGGAGATCTGTGCCTCCCTGGGACCAGGGTATGGGATATTACCAAGAGACTCCCTGGGCTGATTCAGTCCTCTGATTATTACCCACTGCTGATACTCCAGGCTGACAGTGAAGAGATTGATAAGAAGGGTGTAAGGGCAATTCATGCTGTTGTTACAGAGCAGCTCTGACACTAGAACTTGTCAGCCACTCAAAGATCATGCAGGAAAAGCCCATCTTGGCAGAGATCCTGTGAAGCGGCTCCTGATCGCTCTCACTCTCTTGGCATTATTTGCACAAAGAATGATTCATGCTCTTGACAATTCACTTGTAACCTCTTCAGTGACCACTAGTAAGATGTCCTTTCATCCAGGACATAGGCTAAACAGTCCTCTGCATCTGGAGATGCCTTAAAAAAATCAAGCACCAGACAGAGCAACAGGTTGCTACATGCCCCTTTAGTATGAAGAAAGGATGGACCCTTCAGCAGAAACTACTGGCAATGAGCCATGCAGAGAAATTGAGACAAAGGGAAAGACCTGGATAAATGTGGTGGGGATGCCAGGTCCCCCACAAAGGTGCTCTGTCGCTGCCCTCCTGAACTGGATGGAGGAGAGAAAATATAAGAAAAGGCCTTTAGATTGAGATTAGGAGAGTTCAGTCACCCACGGCTATCATGGACAAAACAGACTCAACTTGGGGAAATTAGTTTGATTTATTACCAATTAAATCTGTGCAGAATGATCAAAAATTAAAAAAAAAACAACCCAAAACCAAAAAACACCTCCCCTCTCATACTTCTCCCTTCTTCTTGAGCTCAGCTTCCCTCCCTGTATAATCCACCTCCTCCCCACAGCAGTGCAGGAGATGGGGGTTGCAGTCACTTCAACACACATAGTCTCTGCTACTGCAGCTTCCCCCTCAGGGGGAGGATTCCTTGCACTCTTTGTTCCAGCGTATGGTCCCTCCCAGGGAATGCATTCCTTCAGGTACAGACTGCTCCAGCATGGGACCAGCAAGGAGTCACAGGTCACAGCAAAGCTCCGGGCTCCTCTCTCCACAAGACCACAGGTCCTGCCAGGAGTCTGCTCCAGCACGGGTTTTTCACAAAGTCACAGCCTGCTTTGGGCATCCACCTGCTTCAGGTGGATCTCTGCTCCTCTGTGGATCTCCATGTGCTGTAGGGGAACATCCTGCCTCACTATAGTCTTCACAGGATGCAGGGGAATCTTGGCTCTGGCACCTGAAGCCCCTCCTCCCCCTCCTTCACTGACATTGAGGTCTGCAGGTCAGTCCTCTGGCTGCAGTTGCCTTTTTTTTTTCCCCTTCTGAATCTGTCATCCCAGAGGTGCTACCACCATTGCTGATGGCTTCAGCACAGTGGCATGTCCACCTTGGAGCTGACTGGCAGGTCTCTTAGACAAAGAGGAAGCTTTCAGAGGCTGCCCACAGAAACCTCCCCCGTAGCCCCCCCACTACCAATATTTGCCACACAAACCCAATACAGTAACATCTGCAAATGTATGTGTAGGTAAGGAGCCATGAGAGGGGCTGCTGCTCATCTAAGCAGAGAATAGCAGAGCCAGAGACACAGACTCATGCAGGAAGTTTGCAGCCATGACACAAAATGGGTAATGATGTCACAAGTGTCATGCTGGGATGTGGAGTGACATTGGCTTTTTCCTTGTATTACACTGGCTATAAAGGCCAGCCTGCCAGAGATGCTGGAAAGGATTCTCCTTTATCACCTTTCCATACTGGGAAAGGTTGTTCAGATGCTCAAGGAAAAGCTGTCAAAAAGGAAACTTAAGAAAAAAGGTAAAAACAACCTTCACAGAACAGTGTGCTATGAGTAACCACGAGACTTGCATTTGCCAAGCTAAATATATTTTCCTAAAAAAGTCAGAAGGTTAAACAACTCAGCAAAGAAATGGTAGATTCACCCTTTGACGTAAAGGTAAGGCACAGGTAGATTATCACAGACAAATTGTAGCTCAGCATAGGTGGCCAAGAATCGTTCTCTTCTACCAGCACATGAGGCTATCCCTGATGATCAGGCAGAAATAGGGTGTATTTACGCCCTTACTCATATCTCACTTGACTTGACAGACATATGACTGACACACATACTTGCCATACTGACTGACATACTTGCCAGCCTAGATAAAGGAAGAGAGGAGAGGCGACCTGAGGACTTCCTAGAGTAGCTGCACAGCACAGAGCAACTGGAATGAATGGATTTCATAGCATGTTCTAGTAGCTGCAACTTACTTCTCATTCCACTACTATTTATTTCTCTTTGACCTAAGAGGCCACCACCTTAATACCCATCTTTCCTGCCTAATGACTAGCTTCACCACAACTGTACTGCTGCCAAGTAACTTTTTATCAGAGAGGGCCTAACTATTAAAAATCTAATTAATCTCTCAGCAACTATTATCAACTCTCAACTTGCAGTAAGCTTTAAAGCTTGAGGCTTTACTTTAAATGCCTGAAATCTAATGCCTTATCTAATTTGTTCAACTATTTTGGTACTATGTAAATTACTATTTCTACCTACAACTTAGTGTTTTGAATACATGCATAATATTTTGAATTATACAGTGATCTTACTCTTAATTTTAAATTCTTCCCTGCAAAAATGGTAAGCAAACTAAAGCTTATCAGTATCTTTTTTTTTAATACTGTGTTTTATTCCAGATAAATTTCAGTGTCCCTTACTATTTAAAATTTTTGCAAGATAATCTTGCTTTCAAAAATACTTATATTTTCTCCCATTTATTCTTTGAAAAATGACTGAAAATCATGTGAAATTATCAGAATTGTACATGCAATTTCCCTGTAGTTTAACTCGATGCAAAGCTTTCTGAAAAGTTTAGTTCTTGTGTATCAGCAAAAACATTAAACATTACTGCAGTAAGAAGTAGCATGTGACAGAATCTGATTTCTATTACTGTAGCATTTTCTGTCTGATTATTTCAGCTTATTAGAAAATGTATTACCCAACAGTATTTTATTTGTTATAATTTAAGTTACTAAATTTTTAATTTTAACAAGAACACAAATTTTAATATCAGGGAAAGTTCCTTTCATTTATATTAATCTAGAGTCCCAGAAATTAAGGAGGTGACAGACTGTTTCCTCATAAAATGTTTCTCATAATCAAGAATGTAAATGAAAAAATTGTAAGAGAAATTAAGATATAACTGGGTAAACAAGTTAATATTAAGCTGTATTTAACACATTTATACTTTCTGTTGATGAACAATGTATACATATCAATATGCTATCTATGCACAGAAGTTGTCATCTGGTACAATCTGTTCTATTCCAAGGGTAAAAATATCCAGCTTTATAGGCCCAAAGGGATTAATCATTCTGGTAGGGATAATACACCAATGGCCAAACAGAGAGTAGTTCCACAAGAAGCAGAGAAAACCATCTCAAATTACAATTTTATTTAGCAGCAGTTTTTTTATTCAGCAAAGTTTAACAAGCAGCCCCCTCCAACAGCCCAGCACAGCAATAGGACCACCTCAGATGCATCTCCCTTCTCCTATCCATTCATCAAAACATCGCCTGGCTGAACAGATCAAAAAACAAAGCAAGCAAGCAAAAACCTTCTTTTGCACTCATGATTATGGAGTATTTTAATTGCACTTTAATGGGTAATAGGTGAGAAGAGAGCATGTGGAATGTGGTACTAAAAATCTTCTATTTCAAAGACACACTAGCAAAAGCCAAGGATGTGACATTTAAAACATTAAAGGTTTGAAATTTCCAGGTGAATCCAACCCATTTGGGTTTAAATTCCTTTTAATGGTGTCTCTTCTAAGCTGTAAAGGGATAAACTTAGGGACTAATCATGCCCTTTTAACCTCCTGGTTGCCAATCAGCTTGTGGAAGCAGGCCAAATTGTGCGAGCAGTTTCACAGCATGAAAAAGGAAAGACAAGCTGCCCACAGCTCAGGCAAGGCAAGAGCACCATGGTGTCCAAGAGGCAGCAGAAGGCAGAAAGTGCACTGCAGACATTAAAAGATGAGGTTCCCTAGATATTGGTAGATCACACAGCTGTGTCAAACAGTCTGTATTTGCTTTACAATACTACCATGTTAAACAGTCAAATCTTTGCAATCATAACTGAAAAACAAAAACTTGATATTAAGGACATATCTGCTGGGAAATCTGAAGTCTGCCAGTGATCCAGTTATTTTAAAAATCTTGATCTGGAAGTAGTTGTCAAATCTACACTGTACTGGTTGGAACAAGATCACCGTAGCCCAGCAGTTACCTCTGTGAAAGGCAACCAGACGGCACAAAAGAGCTTTTTCATTGTCCTGCTGTACAAATTTGGGAACTCAAACAAACCAAGGAGGGGAAATGAACTTTTAAAAAACAAGTCCAGGCTTTAATGAGAGTTAGGAGATCACATTTTTATACTGTGCTGGTTTGACCTGGGTTGGTATTGGAGAGGAAAGAAAGGAAAGACATCACCGGAAAAAAGTTCTCCTGAAAGAGGCTCTTGGGAATTTCAGAGAGAGCCAATGGCTGTCCAGTTCTGAGAACTGACAGCTTTATAAGCAATTCAGCGTTGAGTTCCACCCCCGTGAATACCATTGTGAAGCCCGGGAAACTCTGAACTCGCTCTCTTTGGTTTCCGGCAGCTGAAGGTGACAGAGCTGTGAGTGGAGGGAGGCCCGGCCTGAGCCAGGCCGGGCTGGGCCGGGCCGAGCCTGAGCCGGGCCAGGCCAGGCTGGGCCGGCCAAGGCACTGCAGCTGCTGCTGCCGCGGCCCGCTTCCCCCCCCCTCCACCCAGCGGCCCAGCTCTCAAGAGAGCTGAAAAACAACAGAAGAACTCCTCCAGCCAGAGCGGAGTCCAGGCTTTGCCTCTACACTCTCGCTTCTGGCTCTC
>VWYI01034017.1:114726-130756 GCA_013399455.1 Anthoscopus minutus
GTGAAGATGCAAGCCACAGAGAACTGTTCTTGTGGACATATCTCCAGAGTGTTGAAAAAGAAGACTCCTTGCCCTATGTGAAATAGAGAAAGATTGTTGTAGAAGTGATAACTGATTTTTAAAATCCCAGATTCCGTTTTTGTGTTGTCAGGTTGGGAAAGAGATGAGTGGGTGGGGGAGGGAAGTGTTCTGGAGGTTTCATTTGGACTTTTCCTTTTCATTTCCTTTTTAGTTTGTTTTGTTAATAAATTTCCCTTATAGTCTTAAGTTTAAGCCTGCGTTTTCCTTTCCTCTAAAATCATATCTCACAACAGAATATAAGTAGGCTAGTGGGTTTTGGCTAGCTCTAAACCCACAACATTCTTTGGTGCATTGGCCGGGAAATTTTAAATTGGCAATTTTAAAACCACGATATATACATATTTTTATACTGTGTCATTTTGAAGCAAATGCAAAGAGGTACTCTTTCCCCTGTACAAAGGGTCAGAGTTCCTTTCCATCAAAGTGACTTGGATGCAAATTTCAGTTGTGGCAGGTATTTGAAGGAGACACATTGAATCCACAGTGGATATATCAGATATCTATTTGCTCTCAAATTCATCCTATTTCATTAGTAAACGCGGACCATGGCACTCCCAACCATGATCATTATGACAGTCCACTGTCTTGTACTAAAGCACAGCAAGGAAAGTACAAGTATCTCTGTGAGTAACCTAACTTCCTAACCTAGCTTTCTTCAAGCTCTTACACTAAGTGTCTGCATTAACAACTCAGTGGAAAGGTTATAAAATTGCCTCAAATCACAGAAATTACAATAAGAAAGCCTTGACTCTCCACTATTATTTGCAGGGAGGGAACGAAACCCATACGAAACCACCAAACTAGTCTAATAAAGTTATGCTTAATTACTGTTAAGTAATTCTCCCAACTGGACAGGGACCAGAGCTTCCTTACTGATCAATACCCAAGTCTTCATAAGGATTCATTTTCTGGTGGCAGTAATACAACTCACTCTTTCCTTTAGAAATCTTTTTCTCTGCTTCAGGGGGAGAAAGTTCCTTCCTTTACCCAGTTCGCATCTCTTATGTGTGTCATTGTCTCATGCCCTCTTCTTGATCATCCCTCTGTAGGTTCTGAGGGCTGTTGCTTGTCCTCCCAGAGCCGCCTCTTCTCCAGGGCTGAATCCACCCCCTCTCAGACCAGCCTGCTCTCAGAAGACAGCTTCAGGCCCTGGCCTCCCTAGGGCCCCATGCTGAACTTGCTCCAGTCTGCAAACATCTTTCTTCACACTTTATTTATGTGAAACTCCTTTTTTGAAACCACCTGGGCTTTTATTTGGCTCTAAACTAATGTGAAATAATAAAGCAATAACTAGGGAATTTGAACTAAAAATTGCAAACTTAGAAATACAGACAAATATAATTGTAGGGCAAGCAAGGGTGCCTGTTACTCAGATCTGGGGAGTGCTGTGACTCCATACTTTAAATCACAGAGAAAAAAAATCCCTTTTGAATTAGTTCTTCACTTACCATATCTGCCATATACAATAATTATTCCAGCTATTATGCCAAGGTCAAATGTAAGGTGAACACTCACCAATACTGCATGAAGATGAATGCCTGAGCTGCTTATCCTCTTTGCTATTATTTCTCCTTCAGCCTGATCCTTTCAGTGGGTCATATATTGTAATTCTGTGCAAAATCAGCAACATTCAATATTGGCAGCATTACACAGAGCTCGTTAGCTACTCACAAAAGCACAGAACACACATCAAAGAGGGAAAGAAGGAACCTGAGTTTCTATATTTTGTTTTCAAGTCACTGCTCTATGACTTGGCCTAGATTTGGTCTGCCAGGTTTTGCCTGGCCCAGTTGAACTCACTTTCAAATTTGTTTAATCTGCAACTATGTCTACTGGCACACTGCGGTAGATCAGGTGTGAGTCTAGAGAATTTGTGGATTTTACCAATGTAAAACTCACAAAACATGAGGTTGCTGCCAGGTCTCCTATGTCTAGAACAGCTTCCCAGTCATTTTACAATGAACCAAACATGTTCTCAGGTCACAAAACACCTGTTTCACACAGAGTGAACCCACCTGTCCCACCACTGTCATGTGTGATAAATGTCCTGAATTCCCAGCTGCCCATCTCTCTCTAGCTGTACCATTTTAGTTAAAGTCCTAGATGATGAACTAAAGAAACACAAGGTCTCAGGCACTGGATATACTTATTTGTGGAATGCTTACATAACCTCTGTATCCACTGTATTCAATTATCAGTAAATTCAGAGCTGTAACTTGTTTTTGGAAGTCTGCACCTATAAGTTCTTTAGTTACGCATAAAAATTTCCCCTCCCTATGCACAGATACATCACATCTTGTTCCATTAGTTCTATTATAGAACTACAGCAAACAGCAAGGAGCTAAAAAAAGAATGAGGAAACAAAAATGGCAAGTATTTTTAAGATTTGAAGAAAAGTTGTTTAAAATGCAATTAATATTTTTTTTCATTTTCTTCCCAGAAGAAAAACGTCCTCAGAATATGCACACAGAAAAATAAAAACTGGATAACATGGTTTTACTGTTTTTATTGCTTTCATTATCCAGTATGTCAGAGTTTTTCTACTAAAAAACAGCTAGAATTTTTTTAGCCTATACTGAGCAAGGTGATAACTGCTTAATGACTGAAGTGACAAAATCTGTTTCCAAGCTATTTTAACACTTTCGTTTGTGTAAACCCATTTTCTAGGAAAATCAGTACTACAAATGGAAGCAGATATTGGCTATTTAGCCAAATATTCCTAATTATTTTAGATACTTTTGGCCATTCAGATTATTAATGTTCATATTCAATAAATAGAAATCCTGATTTATAGATGTCTAGAGGTGAGAGAAGTAGATTCTTTTAAACCTCTTATGCCATGCGATCTGTCACTTTCAGTATCAAAAGAAAGTAAAGCATTTTATGGAAAATAATCACTTTATAAGCACAATTTAATTTAAAATGTGTAAAATAAGCATGCGGATATTTATGCATTTGTTTTATTTTGGGTTTTTTTTTTAGTTTTGATCTTTTAGACATCACCAAGAAGAAAAAGGAGCTTCTTTTAGAAGACAGTGAAAATTTTAGGTAATACTATAGCCTATCAACCCTGCGAGTGAAATCCAAAATGCACAGAACTAATCTAAATTCTGCAGCAAGTTCACACAATGTAGATCAGAGACCAGTTATCAAGCACAAGCCATGAAATTAATTTTTTAAAGATTTCTAGATGCTTCTGAAAGACTGAATGTGTAAAAGCAGAGTAAAAGATGTGTTCTCTGTCATCTACTGCAAAGGAAAAGCATGACTAAACCCTCCAGGGTTCAGCATGCCAGATAAACTCTGTTTCCTAATAAAAAACAAACATGAAACGAGATTGGAAATGTTAGGAAATACCTTCATTTTCAAGCGCTAGGATTGCTGGTTCTTCCATTCTTACACAGAAAATCTCGAATAAGACAGTGACTGACACTTGGTGTGAAGGTAAAACTCAGCAACACTGGGAGGCTCTGGCTACCATTTTACACTCACATATCATCCAGCTTAACTAGCAGTATGTTACTTGATTTAATCAAAGGCAAAATCTCCAGCCTGGACACACCCCTAATGTAGAAAGCGAGCAGCTCTCAAGACCAAACACCCAGCAAATGTCCTTATCTGCATTACATGCTCAGTCAATCAAGTTAATTTGCAGGTTCTAACAACTGTAATTTCCCACAGCATACAAGTCCAATGACTGCAACATCAAATAGTACCAGGAACAAAATGCAGTAGGTATATCACAGAAGGCTGAAGTAATATCCACATTAGATAAGAAATCAAACCTATTTGCTCCACATCTAAAATGTTTGAGCAACACTTTCACCCTAACCTAGAAAATACTTCCTGTTCTATAAAATATGCAAACTCAAAGGAGCAGTGTTTACAAACCACACTGTGATTACTGTCAAAAGACCTAGCACAAATATTTTAAACAAATAATGCAAGAGTCTAATTCTGAACAGTACTTACTTATCTATACTGTGTAGTTGTATTAGAGGACCTCAGTGTGTGATAGAAATATGAAAATTATAGTGAGAGCTCAGCAGAACTTAAGGTTCTAGGACCAAAAAGTAACTGTGAAAGCCACAGACCTAGCCCTGCTACTTGTCTATTAAGCCAGGCAATGTAATTTTAAATTAGTAGCCAAGATACTTGACTGGGAATTGTGGTGGCTCAAGCACCAGGCCCCTCTACCAGCAGGAGACTTTTTTCCATGTCATTGGCAAAGTCCATGTAAGGAGTCTTTAGAAGGAGAACTGGAATTTGGGGTCCCTGAGCACCCCAGCTACAAGGTGTGAGTGTTTAAATGGCCAAGAGAAACATTTGCCATGGCACAACTGTGGCACTAAGCTATCATTAAATTCACCTTGTCTGTCATTTCCTTTTGAAATCTCTCAGAAAACACAGGTCAGCATTAGGATGTCTTTTACACTGAAGGCCTTCATGCAAGTTAATCTACTCAACCAAGTAGCAACACGAATCAGCCCCTCCTAAGGTCTCTGCTGTTACAGCTAGCAATGTCACAGTACCTGAGCTGTCACATTTTAAGACAGTTCCAGCATCTTAACACTAATTTTTGGTAGTTCAGAGGTACATGTGGACTCTCAATTACAATACCACTATATTTCTTCAGAGGGGCAGAAAAAATCAGTGTATGTATGTATTTAGGTTATTCTATGTTAGCAAATCAATTAGGCTGTCATTATATCACAGTTATTATTAGGACATAAAGGGGTGAAAATTTTCTTGGGCCTCAAGAGTCCCACAAAAATAGGCAAACTGGTTAGTATGATGCTATTCCCAGTATGTTGACAATAGTTTCAAATGCTAGATTAAAATAAAAGGATAGTTAAGAACTATTTCATAGAGAATGGGAAGTGAAGTTCAAAAATACTTCTGGCATACCACCTAGTCAAACTATTTTGTCCATTTATGGATGACAGAGAAATAAATTAATATTAAATTAACAGTAAACCTCAATTATGTCTTCAACTGCAGACTAGAATGATCCTGCCAGATATCCACATGGGGGCATCAGTAGAACCTGTAAGCATCTACACTGCTACTCAGCCCGTTGATAGGTAAACATAACAAAGTACACACAAGAGCAGTAGTTTCAAGACACAGATTAACATTTTACATGTGTATAACAACAGAAATGTCAGCATGAAGCCACTTCTGTTATGTAAATTATTCATCACAATTTATTCTGTAATTGCAATCAGCTCCATTATCACTTGCAATGAAATAACCACTCCCTTTGTAGTACCCAAAACTAAGGGTACCATGAACAGCAGGAACCCACTGGGAGCAAAGTAACCTACAGAGAGCAGTGACACCCTAAGAGAAAGACATGCTGAAGCACTGTGGGCCAAATTTGTGGAACTGAATCCTAAGCTTTGGCAGCAGAATTCACTTATACAGAACCCATTACTTGCATATAAACTCCCTTTTTTCTTTTACTGTCAAAAATCTGTGAACATGATTGGGAATTAAAGCCAAACAATTCCTTGGTAGTACATAAAGAAAGGCCAGCTAAACAGAGCAGAATAGCTGCTACCTGCTCACTTCTACTTGCTTCCAGAATGTCCAAGTGTTGTTCACAAAGAGGACTTCACATACAGCACATAAACTGTGACTTTTAAAAGGTCTGCCTCCCTCACCTCAGACACCTACACTCCATACTGCTGCCCTACATTTTAAGCATACACAACTTGTCCAGGGGACCAAGCCCTCTGAAATACAGCTGAATTGCTCTTACTTCATGTTACCTCTACAAACCAGCATATGCCTGTCCTGCTGTTTTGCAGAAAACCACCTCCCTCTAGTTGTTCCAGGTAGACTGAGTTCCTAATAGAGAGCTTGTAGAACAGTAGGCTGCCAGGCCTTAGGAAAATTAGAATATTTCTAACACATGAAGAATGATAAACAGTAGTGCTAGCTAAGGCAGGGTGCCCTAGTTAAAGACCTATAATAGATGCATTGCTGATGGCATGCTGGCTTATCTGGTGTGTTATATATTTTCAGTGCCCTCCATTTGTAAAGCCTATATATCTGTGTTTCACCACATTTGACCTACCCTCTAATTGCTCATGTAATTTAAAACATGATCTCAGTTGACTCATGTGGTCATGACAGATGTCAACACTGACTGATGCTACGTAACATTTCAGTTTAGGAGGAGATGCAAACTATTATTAGCATGTACTATAGGTCACAATTTCTTCACAAAGATTTGCAGTAATTTTTTCACTCCTTGAGGTCCTCATTTACTTTATTGTTACATCACCTTATGCCATTAATATTTTACTTACTTTGCTTTAGCCTGGATATAGTCACTGTTGATTAAAGAGATAAATATCAGTTTACTTTAATGAAATTCTCCTGACTTACACAAAGCCAGTATAATGCTCAGAATCAAGCACTTACAAATCAGGCACATTTAAACTAAAATGAATGCATAATCACAGTTCTTTGAGGCACCTTGTTAAAAACTGTTGATCTGTGATACAAATATAGACAGCATAAACAATTAAGAGATTATTCCAACAAGAAATTGGAAGTCCAAAAGACGGAAAATATAGTCAGGTTTTTCCAGTTAGTGTAAAATTTACATTTCTGGCTTTAGAATCTTCTCACATAATCACAGAGCATTTGTAGCTATCAGTCAGTCTGGTATGTCTAAACATTTAGCCAAATTTCTGAACACACTGCTGAGGAGAAAAGAAAGTAAGGGTCATTAAAACTTAGCAGACTACTGAATGGCAACAGATACAGTATGGGTTACTCTTTTTTTTTATTTAAGGAACTACTGCAAAAATGCCAACTCTGTGTAAAAAAAACAGGATGAAGAAATGGGGAGAGGGAGATTAAGCTGAAAGTGCAGCTACAGGAAGCTGTCATAAGTTCACCACAAAGTTTTCAGTTCAGAGTGTAGGGGAAAGAGTGAAATACAATGACACCAGTTAATTACTTTTTCAGAAGGCTAGCAATATGTTACCAAATTACTTCAAATAGATTAATTTATGCATTTAAAGCAACAAGTAAAAGCAACACTAAAATTATCTATGTGTATTTGAAAGCATTCACTAAAATTCACAGAAAACATACAGAACACTTTTTAACAAATCTTTATTTATGATTCCTCTTTTCTGAGTTGTGTTCAAAGGTCACAATTCAACGCATGCCCCTCTCCTAGAGGAAATATAGCAGCAATGCTAATTTAAGCATGGAGTAAAAAGCAGCTTTAAAATATAACAGACATTATGGAACAGTTGGGATTGTCCAGATTAGTCCAGCCAGAGCATGCCTGAAGTGCAACCAGTCTCCAGTTTTGTGAGATGCTCTCATAATGTGCCGATTCTGAACACAGCTACTAATCTCACTTCCTTATGAAAACCTCAAAGGCTTTGATTCTGCAGAAAAGGCACCTCCTAGAAAACCATGGGTAAGACAACAGCTAAATTAGTGTGCACTCTCTTATACAAGAGTTCAAGTTCATTAAGTGACTAAAATGTGAATAAAGTCATTACTACTTTAACAATAGTGAAAGAAGTACAGTAAAGGTACAGAAAGATAGATACCTGATAAAGTAAAAGGACAACTGTTTTTTTTTCCCTAAAACTGTGCCCAAGAATTAGCAGAGCAAATATCAAAAGGAAAAAGTTCTGTATAGCTGAACTCATGAACTGAGCTTGACATTTGAAATAGTGGTTGATAGAGCTGCAAACATTGAGGACCACACAAAGTGAATAAAGAGGTAGATGAGCATGCAGAAAGATGAACCAGATCATGCAACTATGTGCAAACAGCCTGGAATGTCAGCGATAAAATGTAATTTAACCAAAGCAAATGAAAAAAAAATTAAGATAACAAATGCAAACATGCTAGAAAGCAAGGAAAAAAATCAAACCAACAAAGATACCTATGCGAGCAATGAAAAAATATGACAGATGATAATAAAATCAAAAGGGAAAGTAAAAAAGGCATCTGGTTATGAGAACTGTTTGATTTGTAGGAAATATGTAAGGTCTGTGGGAGTTAACTAGTCAGATACACTTGCAGCTTCTGGCAGATTTGGCAGATGATCACATCCTCCAGGTTCAGCTGGAGGACAAGATTTTACAGAATAAGATTCTCCTTTTCCTTTCACATCACATCACATCACATCACTGTTCTTCCTCTATAGAAAGGATCTACCATCATCTGCCCAGAGGCCAAAATAATCACTTCACAGGTGCTTTATTTAGACTCCTCATTTAGGCTTCTCATTTACTCTCTCATTTTCCTTATCCTAGGGCATCAGTAAGATACCAGCAGGAAGCAAGAAGGTTGCTGCAGTCCTCTCAGAAGTCATGGACTGCTCTATGCTTGTTCAGCATAGCCAACTAGCACAGCCACCATCAGACAGAGTGGGTCATAAGGCCCCCAGCCTAAAACACTGACACCACCAGGCTGCCCTGAAACGCCTGCATGTGGCTTCTCAGGCTGCCTTGGCATCCCAGGGTGTGGTTCTAAGAGAGGCACATCCCAGCTGAAAGCATTCTAGGTTCCTGCCACCTCTGAATGCTTCTGCCTTTCAAATAACTGTGAATTTGAGAAAAGGTTCAACACAAGCCTTTGGCAATTTTTCACAGCTGAGTTGATGAGTGGGTGAAAGAATGGGTCAGAACAGAGGGTGCTCAAACATTTCTACTGTAGCCACTGAAAGCTAAATTCAGAAGTTGCCTACTACATAATTTGAAATATAATTTCTGTACTGTCAGAACACAGTATAGACCATTTGGTATTTTTGCTGTTGTTAATACTGGCAAATGTCTATTTGTTGCAATGTTTTATTCAGGATCTTTGAAGGATCCTGCTGCAAACTGCAACCATGAACACCCTGAGAACTTCAGATTGGCTAAAAGCGGTGTCTAGATTTTTTATGTGGACAGTACACCTCCATATAGTTCCAAGCCAACATTTTCCAAGCTATGGGAAGATGCTTGTATAGTAGACCTTGTTACATGCTTACTGATAACATGTGGCAGCCTTGTGCCACTCAGACAAAAGGAGCCTTCCCCATCCTAGGAACAGTCAGTGACAATACTGACCCTGATGCCCTGATGGTTTCTCAAGGGCTGTTACCACATGCCTTTGCCATAACAGGAGCACAGCATTCAGCTCATCACTGCCAGACAGCTGAAAGGAGGAGACAATACAAGGAAGTGCTTTATTTAAGCTGACTTAAATCTCCAAGCAGAAATCCAACTGCTGTGCATGTTTCCTAACTTTTGAGTTCATAATGAACGTGTAGATCCAGGAATCTAGCCTGAAAAAAATCTGAGCAGCAAAATAATGCACCCATTTTGCAGGAAGTTTGTGTGTGCACATGGATGCTAGGACCTTAGAAGACAAACCCAGATGCGTCGCCTGCCTTGGGACTACTGAGATAGATCTCTAAACTAGCCTGGAAAAAAATTATTGCTTTTCCAGCTCATAGGTCTTCCCAAAGAAGACTCCCTTGCATGAAGAATGTTTCTTGATAAAATATTCTCACTTATATTGAAATAATTATAGAAATGTAAGTAAAGAGCATTTTTGTTATGATAAAAGATTCACAGAACAGTTTAGGTTGAAGTGACCTTAAAGATCTTCTAATTCCAACCGCTCTGCTGTGGACAGGGACACCTTCCAGCAGATTAGGGTGCTCAAAGCCCCATCCAACCCAGCTTTGTACCAGGGATGGTGAATCTACAGCATCTCTGAACAACCAGCTCCAGAACCTCACTGTCCCCAAAGTAAATAATTTCTTCCTTATATGTAATCTAAACCCATCCTCTTTCACTTTAAAGTGATTTCCCCTTGCCCTATCACTACATGCCCTTGTAAAAAGTCCCTCTCCTGCTCTCCTGTAGGCCCTGTTTAGGTACTGAAGGTGCTACAAAGTCTCCCCAGAGCCTTCTCTTCTCTCAGCCTGCATTCATTGGAGAGGTGCTCCAACCCTCTTACCATCTTTGCAGCCTCCTCTGGACTCATTCCAAGAGGTCATTAATCATTAACAGATGTTAATGACATCATCATCATCATCCCCTGGTGTCATAAATACCCCATGTGATCCTGCTCACAGAGGATCAGTATCTGTAAGAAGACTCTAATTTTCTTTTCATCTGAGGTATGATAATGGTCATGAAACTCCTAAAGCAGGACCATGGTGTCACATAAAGCGTTTTCAGAGTAGCTGGGACATCCATGTCCTGCAAGACAAGAGACGGCCAGAAACTGAGATACCAATGTGCCATCTTTTTCTAGCTTGAAAACGTGCAATCCGTGCATGGTGCAACAATTCATGCACACTACAGCACCATATTTCTATTCTATTCTATTCTATTCTATTCTATTCTATGCTATGCTATGCTATGCTATGCTATGCTATGCTATGCTATGCTATGCTATGCTATGCTATGCTATTCTAGGCTAGGCTAGGCTAGGCTATCTATGCTATGCTATTCTAGTTACACCCGTAAATAAGCATAGTGACACCTATCCTTGGTAAGTGTCAAACAGCTCTAATTGCATCACGTCACCATGTAGCACTTGTTCTGAAAAAACACTATTGAAGAACATTGATGAAGTGCAGTACAGCCCCCAGAATATTTGTATGAAACCTTCAATTTTCCAGCACTTCCTGATTATCTTCTGATTTGAGCTGAGTGACCCAGCTGAGCATTGACATTGATTTTTTGATTTAATTACAGGCACTCTGGCTTGGAGAGCTGTGACATACTGAAATTCAAATGAATAGGGCTTGCCCTGGCCTCTCCTAATACATGCTGTGCTGATTAATCCAATCCTGTTCTGATTTTCTGCAGTGCAGAATTATACGTTTATCCATTCCCATTCCTTCACAATGAGTGCTGTTCACAATTTGCATCTCTGATTTACCACTGATTAACCTTATGCCCCACATCAGCTTCGTGTACTTCACTGAAGCTGTTATCACAGAAACCTGTTGCTGTAAAATGAACAGGGGCAGTAAGAACAAGGTAAAGGGAGGGCAGACAGCAACTCAACCTCTGTTTTGAGGATTTACAGATTTAGATTTGTATAGGCTGCAAAAGGCATCTATTCACAACATCTTTATTCTTATCCTTTTTCTCTTGACAGCACATGTGGCTGCATTACAGCTCAGTTGTTAAGAACCCTGATTTCACGGATAAACTAAGTAGATTAAATCCATCCAGTGCCAACTCTACTGGCTTGTGGAAAGGGTAAGAAAGAGATGTTATTCTGAGCTAAAAAGTACTGACTCATGCTTCTAACTGTAAAATCATAACCAGATCCCGATATGCCAAAACCTAATCTTAGTCAATATTGCAAAGAACTCATGTTCAGGAATATAGCTATACAAATTACATCATCAGAAAATTATCACCAGTAGAAAGGATTTAACCACTTCTTAAAGTTGAATATCCATTTCCTCTTTATGGAGCAATTAATGCTTAAAAAAGCTGAGGGAAAAATTCTGGAAAGTGATTCAGAACCTTTTTCAGAAATTACCTGGGAATTTTTATTCAAAATGGAAACTCAGTTCCCAAATTACTCATGAGCTTTTGAGAGCTTTACCCTTAGGGTCTGAACCTACAATTATAAAAAGGTTTCTCTTCAAGCATCTGAGCATTAGATCTTCACAGATTCAATCTATTAACTGGGCCATGGACCTTTTTCTCTGACCCTACAACACAGTCTTCAAATTCCTATTTACTAATCACCAACAAATTAAGTTATAACTGTTTCCTTGGGGCAGCTGTTCCTTCCTCATTTCAGCCTTATTCTCCCATTATGTCAGCCTTATATAGAATTGGATTTTAGATTTTCAGGCAACCTTTTAACTGATGAATTACCACCTTTGCTGTCTGTAAATCTATAGGGCTTTACTGCCGAACAGTCTTTGTTATTGCAAAAAGAAGAAAAACCATATCAAACAAGAATGCAGAGGTCATACTGTTCACTTCTCTAATGTGTTTATTGGAATCACCCTTTAATTATTTTGGGACAAAATCTTTGCATTTTTCACTCTTTATCTTAGTAGTCCAGTCTGCTTGGGGCCTTGAGTTGTACATAAAAAGCAGATTTAAAATATCTTAAATGATGCATAAATTCAGTAGTTCCGCCTTTAAAGTACAGTAGGCTTTATATAGCAAGGAGATATGTTTGTGTATATAAAAAACAAGCTTACTAATACAGAAGGTGTTAGCAAAATTACTATCAAAGATTTACCAGTCTTTTGCTGAAAGGTTCTAATTATAAAGTCTTTCAATTTTGCTCTTTGAAAAAATCCTTCCTTGTAGTTCACAGCCTACCTGTGAACTTCTGAAGAGCCTCCCTGCAGAAAATTACAGTGGAGGGGCAAAAAGAATCGTATATAATAAATCTACATAGAAAACAATATTTATTATATCGTTATCACATATAGGCAGCGGAAATATTTTATTCAAAAGCTCTCTCTTGTCAGAAGCATTGTAATTTGTGGACTTAGCATCAAATGATCATCAAATGCTGATCACATCATGATCACACAAGTGCTGCATTACCGAACATACCATGCATTCAAGACCGATTTGCTTATACAAACAGAAAATAACCATATTAATAGTGTAAACAAATTATGCAATATTTTTTTCCCTAAACAGTCTGCCTTGCTGAAACACTGAGGCTGGCCCCTCAACACAGTCCTCTTCATAGGAATCACTTGACATATTACATTTAATATTCAACGGCTCAGAAAACATTTTGTTCTTTCTCCATCCAAAATTTAAAAGAAACCTATCCTTTGTATCATGTCAACATTCAGAATAACTTCTACAAATAGATAGTCATACCATATCTGAGCTGGAAGAGACCTAAGAATCATGGACAGTAATCACTCCTGGCCCTGCACAGGATTCCCCAAGAGTCACACCATGTGCCTGAGAGCATTGTCCAAACTCTCTGTGAACTCTGTCAGGCTGGCGCTGTGACCACTTCCCTGGAGAACCTGTTCCAGTGCCCAACAACTCTCTGGGTGAAGAATCTTTTCCTAATATACAACCTAAACCTCCCTTGACACAACTTCAGGCCATTCCCTTGGGTCCTGTCACTGGTCATGAGAGTTAAGAGACTGGTAATCTGCTTCCCCTCATATGAGGATTTTGAAGCCTACAATGAGGTCTCCCATCAGTCTCCTCTTCTCCAGGCTGGACAAAGTGACCACAGCCAGTCCTCATAAGGCTTCCTCAATTAAGTGAAAATGTTTCTTTGATTATTTTTTAAATATTCTCTCTTTTTAAAGGTCTAAAATCTAGGGATTAATCCCATTCTTATGAAATTCTCTTACTGTCATTCCAAATCCTGTTTCTCAGAAACTCCTACTCCCAGCTGTCAAGTCCTGGAATCCTGGAGCCTTGAAGTACTGAGTCCTGAAGACCACAAGTCAGTCTTACATGGAGCAGCTTAGGGGGTTGGGGATTTTAGCCTGGAGAAAAGGAGGCTCAGGGGTGACCATCTACAACTATCTGAAAGGAGGCTGTAGTATGCTAGGGGTGGCATGGCGATCCCATGTAACAAGTGGCAGAATGAGAGGAAAAGGCCTCAAGTTCCACCAGGAAAGGTTTACACTGGATATTAGGAAAAACTTCCTCACAAAGAGGGTTGTCAGATATTGGAACAAGACTACTCAGGGAAGTGGCTGAGTCACCAGCTCTGGATGTATTTAAAAGATGTGAAGATGTGGCACTTAGGGAGATAGTTTAGTGGTGGACTTGGCAGATTTAGGTTAACAGCTGGACTCCAGGTCGGGTGATCTTAAAGGTCTTTTCCAACCTAAACAATTCTATGACTGAAGGTTATCTGCAAATATATGTTAGACTGCACTCTCTATGGGGCAGGCACGCTGACTGTGATCCACTGTTCTTTTTCAAGCTGTGAAGGAGTTCACAACTCTTGACCAACAGGTTGTGGGTTGTGTACACCACCAGCATTCATCTACTTCACATTCTCTCAAATCAATTATTCTCAATTCTGAATAATTTTTAGTTAACAGGTGATTTTTAAGTGTTTTTTGTTACTATATACATTTCAGAAATTAAAGCAAATGTGGAACCATCTTGAGGGACGGTTCCAAAACCGTGAGATCAGATTGCATACTGTACTCCTCAGGGGAACATTATTAAAACAAAAGAAAAATTTGCAGCCAGTGAAATTTAGATGGACTGTTTGTACTAAGCATAAACACAGATGTCTTCCTGAGTCACTGCCTGAATCCAGGCAGCTCAGATTAACAAAAATTAAATTCTCCTATCATCATAGACAAGACACAGATAAAGAACCTACTGCTTACTCTTGTAAGCCAAATATCATATACTTAAGAGAATGTTGCGTAACAGAAGTGAATTTAATTAGTTTGTTTCAATAGTGAATTTAATTATATTGTTTATCTGTGAACATTTATGCAAAGATATATATCTTCACATTTGCATCCTGACATGACTAATGAAAGTACGGTTCTTTGTCTGCAACTAATTCATTTTCACTTAATATGGCAATGACTGATTAATTTCATTTTCTGGTGCGGAGGCCATCCTGGAACACGGTCAATGTTCCTTCAGAACCTCTGAACTTAATTATCTCCAAATACAAGGTGGAGAAATGGATACAATTTTTCTCTCTCCTTTTGTCTTTTCTTTATCTCTGAAATTACCTGCTGTGTATCAGAAGATTTTTCAAAGATTTAAGGCTAAGCAAACACTACTCTTATTGGTGCCTAATTCTCAACAAAAACTTTGCATTTGTAAGACAAGTAAAATTCATTCTGGAAATGTCTGCTGAGATTACATTTAGTGTAATTTAATTTAAATAAATTAGAAAAAAAATTTTAAATCACCTACATTTATAGTTCTGGTCTTACTTGTTTTAACTGCATATAAAATTATGATTGGCTTCTATGGAAGTTTTAGATGTGTAAGAAATACAAAATGGTATTAAAGGAAATGGGCCATTTACTTAAAGAGTTTGACTTCATAATCCTTGTGAGCCCCTTCCAACTTAGAATATTCTGTGAATTTGTGAATCTGTGATGTCAAGTTGCTCCTCTCACAAGAAATAGCACTATGAATACCAAATAACTACACTGGTGAGGAGATATGGAATTTTGAGACCACAAATTTACAGATGTACCCTCTCAGTATGGTGCAAAGTTAGGTCTTTTAATTCAATTCTAATTGTTTCAGCTTTTCAAGACTTCTCTCACTATTGCCATAACATTTTTCCATTCCACAATTATGGGACATAATCTCAGATTCTGATATATGACTGAAAAATAATATATATGATGGCTGAGTCACAAAAATCAAGATGGCTGTGCATGAAATCCTAATTACTGACATGAATTGCAAAATTTGCACTGACTTATACCAGGACAGACCTTCACTTGTCAATTAAAAGATCACTGTGTGGATATTTTGACACACTCCTTTTATACACACTACCATACTTTAGAAGCTACACAAATGTGAGGAACACCACATAGAAAATGAGAAAATGTAGCATGCAAGCAGAAGATTTTTCTAACAGTGCTAGCTTTCCAAATCAAAATATTATTATTTCTAGAGGACACCCAGCAATCTATGCACCAACTCAGCATTCTTAAATTTTAGTTGCCCAGGCCTGGTACCCCAGGAGTGATTGCAAAAATTGAACAATATGGAGAATTGGTTAGATGTGAATATAAACATCTTTTATCATTTTTAGCAAAATCTTAAGCAAGCAAACTATTTTTAGGTCAAACAATTTTTTTTTCTATATGTCATTACCAGTTTAAAAAGTTACTTTTCAAAGCAAATTTTGACTAAATACATCTTTCTGTGAGGGGAAAAAAAAAGTTTCACTTCCCAAATAGTCAAGAAATATTCTGGTTTCAACTTTTTTT
>VWYI01034019.1:0-82516 GCA_013399455.1 Anthoscopus minutus
ACCCCAGCTTTTCAGGGGTTTGCTAGAGCTGGACGCAATGACTTCGTCGGCAAGAGCACTTGTGCACCTCCCCCAACATTCCGAATGTAGAATGTCGACGGGACGATCAATAGCATTTAACTTACACAACCGTGTAATAGCGGTATTAAAATCACTGAATTTACAAGAAATACCCCACTGCTCGTGGACTTCAGCAATTACCTTCCCAAGAGATTCCATCTTGGTGGTACTGGGAGCGTCCTCCCCACCAGGGTCAGCCTGCTGCCTCGGTCGTCTCGTCCGCCAGCGAGATTCCTGTTGCCCGCCGCTCAGACCCGTGTGTCGGGGAGCAGACCGGGTTTCGGCGCCACTATGTTGCCTACAACTGAGGCTAGTGCGACCTGGTTTAGGACAAGACTACGGCAACACCTACAGTCGTTTCGGACAAATCACACATCGCACCAATATGGTGAATGGTGAAGTTTATTTCTTGTGGGCGCCCTCTTATATAGCTGCAGGGTGCCCACGTCACTTCCTTCGTGGTTTGGTAACTTAGCAATGCTGTGGAGAGGAAGGGGCTCTACCTCCTCATACACCCGAGATCTTCCGCACGGTTTATGTCTAACTGCACAGGACCAGGGCAGTGATTGCCCCCCTTTACTCTGCTCTGGTGAGGCCACACCTCATGTACTGTGTTCGGTTCTGGGCCCTTTGATTCAGGGAGGATGTTGAGGTGCTGGAGCATGTCCAGAGAAGAGCAATGAAGATGGTGAAGGGTCTAGAGGGTAAGTCCTGTGAGGAGCACCCAAAGGAGGTTGGATTGTTTAGGCTGGAGGAAAGGAGGCTTGGAGGAGATTGTAGCCAGATGGGGCCACTGATCTCCCAGGCAACAGTGACAGGAGAGGAAATGGCCTCAAGCTGTGCCGGGGGAGTTTCAAGTTTTCAAGTGGAACATAAAGTGGAATTTCTTCATAGAAGGGATGATTAGACATGGGAACAGGCTGCCCAGGGAAGTGGTGGAGTCACTGTCCCTGGAGGTGTTCAAGGAGAGACTGGATGTGGCACTCAGTGCCCTGGTCTAGTTGACACTGTGGTGCTTGGCCGTAGGTTGGACTCGGTGATTTCAGAGATCTTTTCCAACCTTGTTAATTCTGTGATTCTGAATGAAATTACTGAAGCCTCCTTCCTAGAAACATTCTTCCTATCCACTTCCAGCCTTAAAAGCTTCCACAAAAGGTCATAGATGGCTGTTTTTAAAATTCTTTCTTTTCCCTTTGAAGAACAGTTGGGATATGTGCAAATTCTTTTCAGTCTTTGACTACATGCTGTTTTCTTGCTAGTGACCCTCTCACTTTCTCAAGTTTTTGACTTTGTCCACATTATTATTCATTAGTCTCTATCTGTTCTTAATTATAAAGTACAAAGCTCCTTGTCATTCTTTAAAGTTGTATTTTAAATTAAATTGTCTCACAACCCTCATCCTTTTCATGCAAATGTAAAAATTTTTGATGAGGAAATTATCCCTTTTTGATACTTCAAAGAGAAGTCTTTAAAGCTCTGAGATACTTCACACAACCACACTGTAGAATTAAAAGGTAACTAATTTGACTAGAGCTTGATTTATTACAAACCAAAGTCATCACACTGGCAAAGATGAAGAAAATCTGTAAATTTTTGCCTGGTACCATGAGGGCTTAATTTAGGTGATGGAAACTTCATGAAAATCTCTTTGTGCTGTAAAAATTAAGAGCAGACGTGAATTATTACAACTTCTCAGTATAACTTAATGGGGTGGAAACTTGGTGAACTGCTGTTATTTGGTTCCTCTAGAGTTCTGTGGCCATACCACAAATTTCTTCATGCCTCATACCATGGATTTCTTCATTCCCCCATGTACAGCATAGCTGGCTGCAGCCTGCATGAGAAATGGGACAAGTGTGCTTAGCTATGCGTTGGATCCACTATAATAAGATTACCCTAGAGCTAGGCAGCTATTTTAAGCAGGGAATAACAGAGAACAAGAGCAGACAGCCACAAAATATGTCCAGCTGTCTCCCTTTCTAGAATTCCAGGGTGGACAGTGGTGCTGTGGTGTACTTACTGTGAGCCTCAGGTAGGACACATCCCTTTCTTATTCCTTCATCCTCTGCTTTCTCTTCTTTTTGACAATTTTAATAATTTAATGAATACTTTAGAGTGCAACTGTAGGTTTCAGTTCTATACTTGGCTTGCAGAGAATAAGCCATAAGACTACTGGCAAGAGGCAGGGAGTTATTTCCAACATAATTGTTGGCACAGGAAAGCCATACCACCTGGTATGTATTTGCTACATTTTAATAGTCTCCAGTGGTTTAATGTCATATATTCAAATCAAACCACTAAGCCGAAGTTCATACAGCATTTAACAAAACATATACAGAGTAATGTGTGGCACTTTTTCTATATTTCAAAAACTCTTTGGTTTCTTAGCCAAATGCTACCAACTCACCACTGGATATACGCCAGTGCACTGCTCTTGGGTGGGACTCCCATGGCACTCAAGCACTTCATCAGTTGCCTGTAGAGGAAATGAATCCTTTGCCTCCTTATTGTATCCCTGGGCATGACTTTCTACTTCCACTATAAACATTGTCAAAGATAGGGTGAAGGGATTTGAGGAAATTCTATGGTTTTCTGTTCTTCATGCTGATAGCTGAGTGTGTATTTATTTTGGGAATGGAGTGCCTTATATGGAGCCTCTTTATGTTATAGTGCCTTCAGCATCAACCTCAAGCCCAGAATCACAAGGAATAAATCTGCTTCCAGGTGCAAAATGATCTACTTCAAAAACTCACAAATGGTCCTGCAAGGAAAATTATTATTGCCTCTTTCTTTGTTTAATAAATGTGGTTAACATATTAAAAGAGTTTTCCATTAAAGTGAAATTTTGTTACATGCCAAAAGTTAGGACATAATCTTTAATTCTGTCTGACTAACACTTTTAAATGGAGTACTTTTACCTGCTATACTGGTGTACTGTTATTTTTCTGTGAGGGGGTATTATGATCATGTATATTATAAATTATATATATGATCATGTATATCTCCCTCTTTCCTGAGGGAGATTTTACTGACTTATAAGTGCTTGTCTGGTAAATGTACTCATCTGCAGCCAACAATCCAAATACAAAGTGATTATTTTGAAAAGCTATCACAAGTAAGTTAAGCACTTTTTGGATGCATTGAGAAAGAGGATAAAAATGTCATTAACTATTTTAAGGATTTTAACCACAAATCAGTGATGAAACTTGGAATAAACTTATATTCTCAGCATCTCAGATGTAAAGAATTTGGTATGTAATTTAAAATATAAAAAAAAATAGATATAAAGTCATAGGTATGAAGTTCTAGATTCTTTAGACTTGAATTTATGTAATGTTAATTGGACATGAGAGCTGGTTCCTACTGAATAAACTTGCAAAGAATTTTGAAATAAATGGAGTGTTTCACTGACAAAACCTCAGTGAAGTAACATTATTGTGTAACTCTTTCCACTTCTCTTTCCTTTTCACCTTCCTTCTGTATTGGAATATATAAGAAAAAGATTATTGTAAATAAAGAGGATTTAGTAAAATTAAAGTATATAGAACCTTATAATCTTCTGCAGTGATCCTCATACTGACTTAAAAGGAACAGAAAAGACTCTTCACACCACTAGTGCACTAGTTTGAGACTTTAGTGATCATCACAAGAAGTCACTTCTATGAATAGCATGAATGTTGGCATGAAAACTCACAAGCATTTAAAATGGAATTTGCTGAAAATATTTTAAAATAATTTTGGTTATTTTGATTTAATGACAATTTCCCAATTTCCAATTTAATGACCAATAATAATGGTCAAAAAGGATATTTTAGCTGTGATACCAGTAGTACTTATCGTTCCTGTCCTCCCATTTAGCCAGCCAGATCCTTTTAAATTGAGCCTTCTTACGCTGACTTTTTAAAGCATTGGAATAGTTCTGACTTGTGCAATAAAAGTGCAGTAAGGAAGGAGCAGGAGGTTTCTGCATGTGTCTGTCTGTCTGAGCCACCAGGGGGGACTCCTTCCTCATCTATAACTGTTCTGCAGCAAGTATCTAAAATAAAACCACCTCTGCTAGAACCAGGTCTATAAAGTCAATTCAGCAGAGAATTTGTCTTTGTTTATATTGAGAGCTTTATGTAAAATCTTGTCAATTTGCAGTGCTCTTTCCACTCTGCCCATGAGTGCATCAGCCACCCACAGCACTGGGCAGCAATGCCAGACCAAGCTTGGCCACAGAGGGATGTGCCTTCAGCTGGGAAATCTTGTGTATCAGTGAGGTACACCTCCTGCCTTCTTCAGACTGACCTAGGACTTGTGCTAAACCTATTGGACTGACAGAAAATTCAGCAGAGAGCCTGGCTTGGCTTCTCATGGATTAAACTCCAAACCACTGGTCATGGCTTTGTGTTGAATATTTTTTTGCTTGTGCATGCAAAAGGTAGCTCTTTAGTAGCTGACTCATTGCTACTTTGTAGCTGTCTCCAGCCACTGGCTGTCTCCAGTACTCCATTTCTTTTTTCCAACTATTACAGCCTTCCTGATTTATATCAATTTCATTGCATGTCTTACAAAATTTTAAGCAAAATTTGTCCATCTTGAAACACAGCTGTGTTATTGCTATGATCACAAAGAGCTTATATGTTTTATAGCATCCTGTAAAACAACAGCAAAAATCTGTGTGATGTATGTACTCTGGAGATCTGTCAGGAAAGTTATAATTTTGAATTCCCACTTAAAAGCCAAATACTGTAAATTTAATAAAATTTTGAACTCTGTCAAGCCAGTGGGACTCTTCTTGTGGTCTATAGAAAGATTTGGAAATACTGAAGAGAATTCCCTAGCTGCATTAAATTTGAAATTTTTAATCTTGTGAATTATTATATGTAGCAGCTCATTAGTTGGCGCTTTCAGGTACCTTTAATTCAATTTTCACCTTCCTCAATTAATCTAGGAACTACCCCCATCTCCGGGCACAAGCAGTCATGGTTTTGTGCACATTATTCCTAAATTATCTTTTGTGTTACATGTTCAGATTTCTGAAAAACAATTTCTTAATATTTTGCTACTGTACCTTTATAATATGTAAAATATTACCCTGGTACTCACAGAATTTGTAGAGAATAAAACTATTAGGTACTGTAATGTGGAATGGAGAGAGTCAAAATTATTAAGTTATATTTTCTGTAATTTTTATTGAGTTTCCTACTTAGCAGGAAATAAACTCAAATACCTGTCTATTTTATGTATTGCTTCTTTTTCTTAAAAAAATAAATATAGTTTCTGATCTAAGAGAAGTCAGCAGATATATACACAAACCGAGAAGGTAACTTGTTAAAGAAATGATTTGCTTCATTTCTCTAAGTCATTCTTCCTTTAAATTCAGTAGATTTCCATATTTTATTTTAGCGAGAGAAAAAAATTTATTTGTATTTGCTGTCAGTTAGAGGGGGTTGTGCTCTCTTGAATGAGTTGTTAGGCTTAATTTGATCTGTTCCTGTAGTTGGGACTAGCTGGGACTAGCTGATTAGCACTGCTGGGTTTGTGAAGTAAGAGCTGATCCTGTTTAGTCCACAGAACTGATATAGCTGACAAGGAAAATATGTTAAACTTTGTGTAATTCACTAACAGAAATAATGGCATGTATCTAATACTAAAAGTGCTTTAAGAAGTTTTTGTTTTGGTGTTTCAAACTTGAGTATCAAGGTCTGCGACCTGGAGTGTTTTCAGCGTCACAGGATAAAATCAGGTTGTAAGCTGCCTTCAGTTGTGACAGATAGATTATGTGTTCTTACAGAAACATGCCAGTCAAAACTGGACAGCCTTTGCCTCATTTTTGACTCATGTTTGGTGTCCCTCTAGCTCCAGGCGTGTGCATGTCTCTGTGCTCTGGGGAAACCAGGCAGTGCTGTTTCTCCAGCAGAGACTGTGGGGAAAGGTCTGGGAGAAGGTGGCAGAGAGATTCTGGGAGTCGGATGTGGGAATTATCAGTTGTAATTTTATTGATTTTTCTGGTTTTTCCCACTAAGTGTAACTGTGATAGACATAGCTTTGAAGGTGGTATCTGGCATCATGCAGGACACGAGAGGTTCTGCTGAATAACATCAGATGGTTGCATTCAGCTCCATTTGAAATACAGCACCTAATTGCATTCCTCCAGATTTCTAGTGTGTTCTTGAAGCATGGTGAACTTTGTAAGAAATTTATTATGAAAACCAGTGAGAGGTACTGACTACCATAAAAATAAAAAAATGGACCTGGTTTTCATCAGTTGTGGATTTTTCTGTTCTTTAATATGTGCAGGAAACTCTGTGTTTGAAATTATGCTTCTAAAAATCTTACTTCTGATGAGTCAACTGAACTTGCTCTTTACGTGCTTCTGGTAGTCACATAATGTCGTTTCACTTCCCCATTTCACACAGTTTCCGCTTTCATTTTTCACTCTTGGTTTGAGCTGTGTTTTCTGGGGAAAATGTAAGAACAAAAGCTTCTTCGTAACAAAGTTTAGTGTGATAATAACTGGCAGTGCTGCAGTAGGATTAACAAAGATTGCAGAGAATTTGATAAATAACAGAACTTTCCCTGAAGACATGTGACTGATGATGACTGCGCTGAATTTTCTTCCTCTTTCTCTCAAACAAAGTTTTATACCATCGAATACCAAACAAAAAAAAAAGTGACTATGTTTGGACTCTTTTTTTTCATTTTATTAACCCCTGGAGTCAGTGAATTTGTTTGTACATCATCAGATCTTGAAATGTCATATACTTTTTGCGGTAAGTAAAAATTAGGTAATCCTTTTGTTAAATTTGCAGGATAAATACTGTAGTCTGAGGGATTGTGAATTTTCTTTCAAATCTGTTTCTTTGAGGAATACAGAAAAATAAAAATAAGTATATTTCTGGTATTAGTCACTCTATTATAAGAATTTTACTTCATAGACACAAATCGTACCACAATGCTGGTTCCAGCAGCTAGGAGGGAGAGAATTTTATTCTCAAGTAAAGTAAGCATGTTTTGTTCAGAAAGTATTAGAAGATAATGGATTTAAACTTGTTTCGACAGCTGTCTGTTGTATAAATTATGCCTACTGAGTTTACCAGTATATTACAATGAAAAGCTTGAAGAATGTGGAAGAAAGGAGGGAATGTGATATTCTGTCAGGCTGAGGTGCAAATCAGGCTCTGAGACAGCATGGTGTGTCCCTTCTGGCCATGTCTGTGTCATAGGCTGATTTTAAAATGCAAAGTGGGTCATTCACAGAGCAAATGTACTCAAATGTTCATTTACATTATCCTGGAAAATATGCTGGTGCATTCAAAACATTTTTAGCTGTTGTCAGCATGATTAGCATAAGTAGGGATATCTTCAGTAGAAGACCATGGTGGTTTAGAGCTCATGAAAATTTGTATACCTTCAAAAGAGAAATAAAGGTACTTTTGTCTCTGTGTGCAAAATATCATCAAGCAAAAATTTACGTCTCCTTTTACTTAAAGAAATATGATACTGGTTTTGCCCTCTAAATGTGAAAATAATTAATAATACAATTTAAAATACATCTTTAATATTTATCACATTTATTATATTGAATATTTTATAGCATATACCTTATATTAAATATATTTAAAAATATGTATGTTGTTTTTGTGTGTATAAATATATATATATATTTTTATGGAGAAGCCTATTCACACTATCAATGTGAAATGCTTTTTTCCTGTAGATTCCACAGCTCATGTGTTCATGTTTAATATAACACCTTGCAGCACAGTGAAGAAATCTGTCTGGAAGGCTGCTCTTACCTGGATTCCAAGTGAGTCTTTCTTAACTATACAATTGTATTCTGGAAATGCTAAAAATGAAATGCATCTGAAAACTGACACTTAATCCTAAATGCCAGGTGATTTAGGAAATTGGTTGCTGGGATTAAAAATGGAATGGATAAACTATAGTGATGGGCAGAAATGATGATTTGTAAAAATGTGTTTGAGTTTTACTTGGAGCAGTTACCAGAGCCCTGCACATGGACTGTCACTGTACATGCAAATCTGTTTCAGTTTAGTTGTATGTGCATTTTGGTCTTCTGGCCTGGAGAGCATCCAAGCCTTTTAAAGGAGAGAGGCCAAAACCATCAGGCCATCCAACTATGGCAGGACTTATACAAAGAATATGCATGTTCCAGAAGCTGGAAATGGTGCTAGATTTTGTAGGCAAACCTAACTATGATCTTTAAACGCAGCTTGAAGCCATCAAGCTCAGCTAATGAAATGTTTAGGACCTGGCTGTATCATAAACTTCACTTTCTGCACTAGGTTTGCTTCCCTAGAAAGACATCTTTATGATGCATTCATTATTGTTTGCAACACCTGAGCACTTGTTTAGCTTAGCTGTGGAGCTGAGTGAACTCTGTTTTCTTTACTGAAGAAATGAAAATAGATTGAAATTTTTCTCCCAAATATTTGATACTAATTTTTGTTGTTGTTGTTCTTGTTAAAAAAATTGTTTTGTTTTGTTTTGTTTTGTTTTGTTTTCTGGAAGTAGCAGTTTTCAAGATATATACCTTTTTAGTTTTGGGGAAATCTTACAAAAACACAATATTTTGGCAAAATCTGCGTTTTAATCTAAGCAGCATGTCTCCATATATGCTGTTCCTCCCCACCAGTTACCATTTTCTCACTTGCAATGTTTTAATTAGGATGTGACATCCACTTTTTGAAGATTGTCTTCAATGTCTGGTATGATGGTGCCAAAGCACTCCTCTGGAAAGAGCTCCTCTGCAGCGGAGCTGACGATGAATACTCGATATGCAGAACACTGAAAGGAGGTTGGTGTGAAAATACATGGCGCAATCAACCCATGCAAACAGATTTTTATCTCCAAAATCTAGACCTTTCTTGGCAGGCAGCAGATCTCAGAGCAGGCAGTTCGCTAGTGCCAGAACCCCATTGAAGTAGAAAATGTTCAAATTCTATATTTTAATGGTTTGTACTGCAGTTTCCATGTCCATAAATGGGGATTCCTAATATCCTTCATCTCATTATGACACTTATTGTTAACTTCTCTAAAATGACATGGAAAGATTGCATTTGACTGGACTGAACAGGAAACTTGAGAGGTACTGTGGGCACTACTAATATCCACAACAAGGTTTATTTAGATGTGTGTCTGGATGGGTTTTTAACAGATTTTCTACACCCAGGTATGATGCTTTTTTTGCTTTTTTTTTTTAATAGAGAGGAGTCAATCCTTTGGTACAGTCTAACAAGTATTAACATGACACAGGCCCAGATTTAGAGAATTCAGTCAGGATTTCGACTAAAGGCCAAAAAGACCTGTAAGGAGGTCAAAATACAGTCTGTTTTCCTTTCTTTAAAAATCAGTATTAGCTCTCTTTAGTTATCATTCAGGTGAACTACTATTACAAGTTAATTATTGGAGTTATCACAGTAGGATGCGTCTGGAGGAGATGTTGCTGGAGCACTGTGGTTAATTTCTATTTTCTAACGGGGTTTCAACAAATAGTCAGAGCTCTGAGAGAAGAGCCAGGTGGGGGCTTTATCAGTGAAATAGTAAATGACATTGGCAACTGCTGCTGAGAGATATGCCATATTGCTTTGAAGTTATTTAGGCAGTCTGATTGATGGCTTTATGGTTAAGTAACTCTTTGTATTATAATTATCTCTGTTTTTCAGAAACACTGGTATCAACATTTGACATTAAAGGCTCAAGAATAGAGTTTCCAAAGGTACTTTTCAACCTTTTGTATAAAGAAATAACGTTAGTAAAATCACAAGCATATTTTTTTCTGAAGAGAGATGTTCACCCAAAGTGTAGAAAACAGAAGAGGAAATGTCAGAAAACTTTCTTAGAATAGATGTGATGACACTAGAATGGTAGCATCTCTGAAATGCTAGATGTTCTAAGGTTATATTCCTCTATCATTCTTCCCTTATTTTATAGAAGACCAAAGTAATCAGTTAACATCACCTTAATTATTCAATTTTGTTTGGTAAATTATTCTCTTTCCTTTTACCTTTTTGAGTAAATCAATTCCTGTTCTTTCTGCCCATTTCATTCTTTATTTTACATTCTCTCCACATGCTGCTTTCTTACTCCATGAAACCGTTTTCAAAGATTTGAAAAGGGATAACAATATCCGAAAAGTAAAAGCAGCGCTCCACTGTTAAACCAGGGGCAGCTCCGCTCCTCAGGTTAAGCCATTCTCATCCAACTGCTGTATCAGTTGTCTGAGTTTTTCCAAGACCCTTATCATACCTATTAACCCCTTAAAATGTCACTAAGGAACTCCTACTGGTCCAAAATCTCCACCATCTCCCTTAACTCATGGGTCTCCAACAGTGTTGGACTCCATGCAGTCCAATACCTCTTATAGCCCCAGGGCCAGTAATGGACAGGAGCATCCTCTACCATCAGCTGTCCTCCTATAGATGAGGAGCTTATGGTAGACCTGGCACTTTTTGATGGGACTCTGCCACATCAGGAAATACTATTCCTGAGCATTCCAGCCATGATAAGGAAGTTGAACACTGTTATATTTTTATGCACTCATATACCTGCCTATACCCATGAGAACAGTCCCTGATGGGAATCTTTTTCAGTTCTAGCAGAAATCACCAGAACCATTCCAAGAAACCACTTCAAGAAGAGCATTGTACACTAATTGTCTTTTTTTTTTTCTTGCTTGTTTTAGGGCAATTATAGTGTTGTTGTGCAAGGGTTCTCTGATGATTCTGAGAATAATATGCTCATATGCTTGAATTTCACCATGATTGTAAAACAAGATGCTTTCTGAGTGCAACAAACTTCTCAGATAATTCCAGAATGTGGAGGTCACTTCTGTGAGCAACTGGAATCCAAGCTGTGAAGTAATATGCACACTAAGTTTCCTGAGGTAGAATGCATCATGTGCTGTCTGGGAAGCTGTATGATGTATAGTCTTACTCATTTGTAACACAGCCATAATCAGTTGCTCAGCCAATATGCACAAAATCTCTGGAAATCAGGCATCCTAATTAATCCACAGAATTACCCTGACTGGATGTCAGGCTGGTCCCACATTTTGGTGCTGTGCCCTGAGTTACAATGAAGTTGAGTCCTTCAGACTGAGCTAAAGCAATCAAGAAGTTTTGAAGTTTTGAAGTGCAAGAATCAGGAGTTCATCAGTATTCAATTTAAAATAACACAGCAATTGCATTTGGGATCCCTGCTGTGAGGTGGTGGGGGGCAGGGGGTTTGGTTTGTTTGGGTTTTTTTTTCTTTTTTTTTTGTAACAATAAAACTTGTATGTACAATCAATGTAAGAGATGTTTTTTATTCTCCTATTATTTTCTGACATTTCTTCAGATGTTTTATATTGTTCTGCTCTTGGTATACCAAGCTGAAACAGAGGAGTAATAACTTGTTATGTGGTAGTAGCTGGCCTGGATAAAATCCAAAGTGGAGCACATTCCCAGTTACACTCATGGTACAGCTGAATTAGCCATCCAGAGTTGCAACTGCAATCCCTTAGAATGTTTTTAGCTCTTGCACAGAGTCTGAGGGGCAGAGGCTACAGAAGCTGTGTCCTTCAGAAGCAGGTGGCTGGCGTCACCCAACAGGCTGATCTATTCCTCAGTTATTCTTCTGAAGCATTTCTAAAGTTTTCCAGTAGCTTTTGCCCCTTGGGCAGCCGACACTGAGTACCCACCTGTCCTTTCTGTTGCTCCTCTGCATCCAAGACCTTCAGTAAGACTTTGATGGGAGTATGACATTTGGTCCTTAGGAAAAGTGCTGTCCTGTTTTCATCCTCAGTCCCCAGACAGTAGGGCTGGTGAACTTAGTGAGTTCAGAGACTTTCCCCAACTAACAGGACACTGTTGAAGCTGCACTTTGTGCTGGCTACTAGTTCATGCTGTGTCTAGAAGATTGCTTCCAAATGCCTGGAAAAAATTAAAAGCCTTATTTTCCTTCAGACTGCTAAATACCAAGCATGCAGATTAGGAGAAGTGAAGCTTTTAATTTCGCTTTACACATAAAGAAAGATGTTTTTCAAACTTGATATCAGAAAACTCAAGGAAAAACCCCGCACCCAAGTTTGCAGATACTCCATTTAAATCTTGGGTTTAATAATGGGTAGTTTGGCTCAAAGAAACAAAATCATTAAGAAACAATAAAAACAGAAGTAGAACTGCACAATGACTGGACATAAGAAGTCATGATTACATCTAAGTGATGGTGGCAAAGCATCTGTGCTTTCATTCAACCAACACACCATTCCAGGAGCAGTCCAAGACGGAGTATCACAACAGGGTCTGCTTACGTTTGAGCTAATTGTGCTCAATTGTGATCAATTTATTCCTAACCTGAAATATCAATCAAAAAACAGCCTGAGAACATGATAAGCAATACCTACCTTTCTTCTTCTGTTTTGCTTATTTCAAGTAGTGTATGTTTCAAATTATTGATCTAAGGAACAGTCTTACCTTATGACGCCCCTGTGTATACATTTCACAGCATTCAGCAACCACAAATCTCAAAACCATCTTCAGTGACAAAGTGTCCTGAGATTTTTGCTTGCCTGAATTTTTGGGATATTAGAAGAAATTTTTTGTTTATTAAGCAGCAAGTAACACAAGTAGGAGAGATTAACACTCCTGGAGATCAAAGACATTCTTGTGCTCTATATAAGCATGTTTTAATGCTTCATGAATGTTACAGAAAATTTACAGTACATGTAGAAGTATAAATAGAATTTCTGTCTCTGAATAGAGACATTTACAGATAAACATATGCACTCACTATCTTGCCTTGCAGACTTTTATAATATAGACCTTCAGCTGAAGGGTTGTAATTGTAAATGCCGGGAGAAAGGACTGCAAGGCAGAGCACAGGAACCACACTTTACAAAGCAAAGATTTTCAAAGGCCTCAAACTTTCTCCTTCTATGACTTATTCCACTTATTCAGGTGCTGGTGACTCCCTGGGAGTCAGGGAGAGCACCATGTTCTCCCCTGGCCAAGAGGATACAGATTTAGTAAAGTGTCAGATCATGCACACAACTCACCCTGAAATTCCTGTGATAGGGCGAAGGGCTGAGCTGAAGGCAGAGCTTTGCTCTTCATGTCTGGTTCCTGCAACATAGCTCTTAAAATGCTTTCCTTCCTTCCTTCTGCTGTTGTCCAGAGCTGACAACAGTTATCACTTATTTCCTTTCCAAACTTCCCTGAGCCCATGTTCAGGGCTCCACAGCAAAGAGGAAAAGGACTTTTGGAACTTCCTGGGTTTTAAAATGTGATATTCACAGAGGCAGGCCCAGCTTCTCAATGGTTTATAAAGCTGTCAATTCTCAGAACTACACAGCTATTGTCCTTTTCTAGGCACAGAGGAAGCTCTCAGGAGCCTTTCTCAGGAAAACCCTTTCTGTGAATGGTTTTCTTCCTTCTTCCTAAATATCAACCAATATCAAACCAACAGAACTCGGTAAAGACTAATCCGAATATTTCCCTTTTCTTCACTTTATTGGTTGAGTAAACTTCAATCCATTTTTTGTTTCTTAATTTTCTATGTCTGTCTAGAGTTAGAATGGTGTGAATACTGTGAAATAAAACATCAATGAAGAATTAATTTCTTAAAATATTCTGTGAGAGCTACATGCCCTGAGATCCCTGTATTTTGCCAGGACTTCCAGTGAATGGTGTAAAGCCTCCTCCCATGCAAACAAAAGTAAATCAAGGAAGGTTTTATGTTTGGCATATTTATGTGAAATTAATATCTAAAGCCTTCACAAATACCTTTTTATCTCTCCCTCATTACTGTTGTTTTCAAGAGGCTGTCAGGATTTTCTGCAGATGGGAAAATGGCTTTTCTTCACCCCCTCACCCTCTGCTGCCAAATATGTAATTTTGAGAAGAAGCAGTTCCTGTACAATGTGGTTTCCAATAAGAGTGAACATTTTTGAGCTGTGTTATTACAGTTTTATTTGATAAAAGCCATAACATATTCATAATTTCAAGTGAGTGAAGGCCTGCTTACCACAAAAACATGTATATTTGCTGGCTGAAATGGCAACATCATTTGACAGGTGCACAAAGATAATTCCGTGAAATTCAGGTATTACAGTAGCATCTCTTATGTCCAGGGAAGCAATTCCCTTGGTCACCACTCAGCTTGGATGGCACAAAGCACACACACTCAAACAGAACAGATGAACTACGTGGACCCTGCAGCAAGAAAGAGTTGGATTGAATGATGCAGGACATGTGTCCTGATCTGCCTTACAGGCATCAAAAAGAACCATGGCAGCATTAATCCCTTCTTCACAGAACTTTTTTCTTGGTGGAAAATGCTAGCAATTGCCTTGGAAGGGTCTGTGCAGCACATTATGCTGAATGACTTCAGCTCCTTCATTCTGCCTGTGACTCCCTGCCAGTGCGAGAGAGTTCAGGGGCAGCAGGTGGGGTAGTGACATTTCTAATGGGAAGAGATGGGAGGGAGGGAGAGAGGGAGGGAAGGGAGGGAGGGGGTTCCTGACTGCAGAACTTAGGGGAGAGAGGACAGGAGAAAGGAAATTTGGAAAGTCTTCTTGCTGGCAATAGAAATTACTGGACTTTAGAAATCTTGGATAATAGTCACATGCTCTTGTCTTGTGGATCCCGGGCATCTTTGTAGATCCCTTGGCTGCAGTAGATGGGTATGTCCATAACCTCTTTTCTTCAAGATACATTTTACTACTGGCAAAAAGAGAAATATATGTATATAAAATACATATATTTAATATATATGCATATATGTGTGCATGCATATACTTGGCCAGGTATAACAGCTTCCCAAAGATTCTATATGGGAAGAAAAAAAATCCCACAAAATATTTATCCTTGAGCTTTAGCTTAAATGGCTGTCTTAGCTTTTTTAATTCAAAGTTCTTGCCTAAAATAATTACTTGCTGACTTAACTAAAAGCAAAACTTTTAATAGTGAACCTGGCTGTTTGCTCACAGGAGGGAACAGTCACTCATTTTAAGTACTAAGATTCCTGACTGCCCATTTCCCTGTGCTGCACAAAACCTTTGAGAATGACAGAGTAGATTATATTTTTTTCTTAACTTGTAACTTCTTCCAGCTACACACATCCACTGAATGTTTTGTTCTCTAAGAGGTTTGGCATCTCTACTGAAGTAGTGCCTCCATACTGATTTTGAAGTTGGCTTAGCTCTTAAATGCATTCTGTTCAGTCACATTCCATTTAGACTTTTCACTATATTATTATCCACAATTATCCACAATTTTTGTATTTTTAACATAGTAGTGCAGTTTAACAGTTTCAGTAATACAAATTAAAAACAAAACAAAACAAAGCAATGTCATACAATAAAGATAAAACAAGAAAACAGCATAATAGCTTTGGTTCTCTAAAAGCAATAGAATTGAAATATCACTCCTTCATTTACAAGATGCCTAAAGGAGGAAATAATAAAAAGCATAGTGTGCATATGGGAGTGAACAATTGTTCGCTATGGCTCTGAATTAATTTGACCCTGTTTTAGAATGACATGACTTTAATGCACATCTGAATATCAGCTGGACAGACTGGTAGTTATCTTTTCTAATAATGTATCATGCTGAAATATGGTCTATTTCACTGAATATTGCTGTAGTGGAATTTTCCCAGTATCTTTAAAGCATTAAAGATACTTTCATGACACAGATGTAATATAGACAGACCAATGAACTTCATTAATGGAAGTTTCACAGATGACTGTCAGAAAACAGACTGTCAGCAGGAGTGTTCCTTTCTGATTGCCCAAGCTACATTCCAGTGATTCTGACTGCTAATTGTACAGTTTCTCTAACCTGTGAAAGTTTTGGTGATTTTAAAATTCTAGTTAAGGAGGAAAGGGGATCCTAAAAAAAAAAGAAATTTAAAGAAATATGTTATCAAGAACAATCTAAAATATAAAACAAAGAAACATTATTGTCAGATGAGTAATAGGGAAAAGAAGTGGTTGTGGGAAATAAATAATTTTGATTACTGCAGAATGTTGTGTATTTATTTTGACCAAATAACATTAAAAAAGGAGGCTTCAATTCCTTTAATTTTGAGACACTTCAGCAAACAAGAAATATTTTTTTCTTCTATTTTTCTTTTTTGTTTTTTGACAAATAGGTGTTATTCAGGCAAAGATCATTGTGCCACAAAATCACTGTGATTTTACTGATAAGCCAGGACTCAAGCTGTGATGATTGTACTCATGTTAGTATTTACTTGACAACCTGAGTTGTCCTTTTGGGTACAGGTGTACAGCCCACTTCTAAATGGCTTTATATGCCTTTTTCCGAAATTTATTAGCAAAGGGCAACAATACAATTTTACAAAGAATACAACAGGAAGCAAGTTGTCAGGGGGAGTAGAGCAAATTATGTATTTTAACTTTGTAAATTATAATTTTCTTTTATTGCTTCTGGTTCTATAAAAAGTAAATGCTCCACAAAATAGAACAACTAGACAGACTGATATGCCTCCTGCATATGCACCTTTAGGAGTATATGGATAGAGTAACTAAAATTTAGACTCAAATGAAATAGTTCAGTTGTAAGGGACCTCAGTGATCACCTCATCCAACTATCTGACCACTTAAGTGTGGATCAAAAGCTAAGCATATTTTAATGGCATTCTGGACCTGATGTGCCGGTTTCTGATAAACTCTACTAGAGGTGTTGAGTGTCTACAAATCTCCTTGAAGCTGTGAGCTGGACATATTCAGCAATATATAATTTTATATATCCCAGTCTTAGTGCAGTCATAATGCAGACTATTTAATTTAAGTGTAGATGAGAAGTCTGTAATAAAATAAAGAAGTAGTGTTTCTTTCCAGACTGCTACTGGTTCTACAGCAAATATTTTATACAAAAGTTACTTTGTTCAAGATGCCAAGCCCGGATGTCTGTGAGCAGAGTGAGGAGCACACAGGAGGAAGTGTCTTCTTCTGGCCTTGCTACAGGGACAACACTCTGCAGAGTCCACAGTCGGTGTCACTGCTGTGCTGGGAAGTGGAAACACGGCTACTCACTGTTATACTGTTACTTCTTCGACAGGTACCATCAATCACTGTGATAGTCCACTTCTTCACCCCAAAATCACAATGTTCTGGGAGAAAATATGGAATAAAATGATAAATACCATATCAGTTTTGAAAACACAGATATTTGAAGAATAAGGAAAAGAGTATATGTGTGTACAGTTTCCTAAAATATACATTCAAATGCAAAGTGTTTGAACTATTGGTCAACAATCACTGCAATATCTGTAAGTCGAGCATTAATATTAAGTTTATTTGAAGAAGGTGACTTTTTTGAAACATTCTGTCAATACAAGGATGACTAAGACACCATAATTCTATGACAAGTGCTAAAATTCTCCATAAGCTCAAGTTATTCAGCAATTACAATTATCACAATCTGCTTTTTCAGCACTTGGATTGCAGTGGTGCCTCCTGTGAGTTGCTTGTAATCAGGACTGTTGCTTCTCTGCTGCATACCATATAAATATTTATGAAATTAGTAAAATAATATTTTAAGGGTTCTTTGAAATGTGAATCATAGCCAGATCCAGAGCACCTACCACCAAGCATCTAATACCAAGAGAGTGACCTGGAATCCCTTAATTCTGCAGTGAAGATTGTTTGACATCTCCAAAGAACAACCCACAAATCCTACACAGTAGGGGACTGGTTCTGTGCCGTGCAAGATAACTTTCTGCAGAGCATGGCAGACTGAAATAATTCTTATTTTCCAATGCAATTTCCACTGTAATTTTTATTTTAAGGAATTAACATTCTGAAAAGCACATAGCATGACACAGTAGAGCATATGCCATAACCTAAGGATTTTGCTGGACTACTGAAATAGAAACAGAGCCAAATTCTAACTCAGATGTGTCTTGACCATGTGCCTTCTTTGAATGTTTAAATTGATGTCATGTGTGTTTGCCTTAACATTCAGCCGATTTTTGCAATGGTCTTGCATGTTTCCAAGGGATATCACAATGATCACAGTTCTGGGAAATATAAGACATTAGACAAATTAAACTTAATTTTTCACCACAATAAAGAATGTGGCTATGTTATCAAAAAGGTCCTAACAAAAGAATTGGTGTAATCTTTAGACCAAATCACTGAGTCTTTCAGTGATATTCTCTATTTTTCGGTATCTGAAGGCTGAGAATCTAAGAAAAAAGCAATATATTTTGAGGTACATTTCTCTAGTTGCGCACTGTAGTCAGATGGAAATCTTTCTATCTGGTGTCTCTTGCTGGGCCTGGATGATTTTACTTGATGCACAATTACCTGCATGCTTCATATTGGTTTTGCTCTAGTAATTTCTGTTGGGGAGCAAAAAAAAGGTAATCTTTGGCTTTTAAAGAGGTAAGATAAATACCTAAGTGTTCAGGAAAAAAATAGAATATACTTTGTTTATGCTCTAAATTCTTAATAAGACTTGCAAAGTTGTATCAAGCCCAGAATAAAAGGAGGAAGTTGGCTGCAAGTTAGTGCTTCTCTTTGTAAAATCAACAGCTGCTCTCAGAATCGCAGTGCCAGAGAGCTTATCCTTGCTGACGACTGACAGGCTGTTTTCTTGCTGAATAAAAAATGAGCAATCAAACATGAAAGGAAGCCCTGTGCATAGAATCAAATTCTACACATCCTTAAGTATGACACAAACTTGCTTAAGTCAATGAAGCCATTTTTTAGGAGGATTCTTGCAGCTTGGCCCCTATAAGGTGAGTGCCTACACATAATGTGTCCTTGTCACCATGGTCCTGAAAAACTCAAACGACTTGCAATGTGGCAGAAAGCTTTTCACCTGTAGACTGTCAGTTTGAATCTGTCAAGAAACCAGAACTTCCTGCTGCAAGAAATTTTATGCAAAATCTCCAAGCAATGCTAGAAGAATATTAAGGCTGTATGTATAGTTATATACTTATTTCAGACAGCACTGTCATTCATTTTTAACATCCCCCTTTTGGCTACAGCATGATGGTTCCATCTTTAATAACTCAATCACATAGCACCCTTCAAGCAGTGTGGTAGAGACATTTTCCCCAAATCTGCAGAAATCTTTGCTTTGATGAACAGAAGTCTTTATTCAGCTTCTGAGCACCCCGTAAGCTAATCCCAGTCTAAATGAAGCAACACAAAAATAAACACATATTTGAATGACACTGTACCTCACAGTCACTGTCATTATCAAAGTTTAGTTGTATTGAAAATGTCTTTCCTGAAAATCGATTAAGTTAAAACACCAAAGCAGAAAGGAGAAATTCTTGTTTTAACTATGTGAAAATGGGTCCCTTATATAATCAGAAATATTAGTGATTGCTAGTTGTAGGTTAAATAGCTTTTGCCTCCTAGGGTGTTTGCTTTCATCAAATGAAATGAAAGAGATCTAAGTGCTCATTTTGCCTTTCCACAGGAAAATCTGACTCCGTTCAGCTTTAAATTGAGTAAGAATCTCTCCAAAAGGCAGGTTTTTTACCTTGATTATTCTTGAAGAAACTACACTTTTGAAGGTTTTCTGTTTCCTGCAGATCTCTCCACATTCTAGCAAACTTCCCCACCTCCCCTTGGTGTAACATCTGCTGCACAAAGATCTCCCAAAAAACAGAGGGCTTTTGGCTAGGCAAGTGATTCAGGTTCACCCCTCTCCATGTACAGGTTTCGTTTTGAAGATGGTTTTGCTGAAGGACTGATCGCTGTCTGACTCAGCACCTGTCTATGCTTTGTATGCAAATAAAAAATAACTAAATGAAGATGTTGTCTTCTGTGGTGGTCACTTGCATCGCTGCTGTTGTGGCCAGCAGAGTTTTTCTCTGTATGGTTGTATAGGGAATCTTTTGCATTCTTTCAAGAAAGAAAGGTATTCTTTCAGGAATATATGTGTGGAGAGCTCTGGAAAATGCAGCAAAGCTTGGAAAAGGCAGAGCTGGAAAGTCTTTGTAACATTGCAATTTGTTTGGGCTAATGATCCCAATCAGCGCTATCAGGTCAAGGCTTTGGGGAGCTGTTGGGCTGGAGGCAAACTCAGATTTAATCATACAGTACTGAAATTAAGAGAACTATTTTCTGCTTTAAATGAGGTGTTAATTATCCTTGTAATTGAAAGCAGACTAATTAACTCGGAGATTGATTGACATCACTCAAGTACAGTTGTAAGAAACGCTGAGCCACTGCGGAAGCACGTAGCAGAGGGCAGTCAAAGATCCCTGCTCCACTCATCCTTGGCACGTATGGTAATTTTGGCTGACTGCTCGAGCATCCAGGACTAGGCTGCAGTGGTCAGAGACCTGTGCCAGAGCGTCCTGGCCCGAAGTCAGTGACCTGTGCTGGTGTCCCCCTGGCACACCTGGGCTGCTCCTGCAGCCACCAGCTCCGGCTGGGGCTGCACCGCCCCCCTTCTCTCCATGTCCTTTTGGCACTGAAGAAGAAGGAAGAGAAACGGATCCAGCATGCACCTCTGTAATTCAGCCTCAGCCTGAAAGAAAGGCTGTGGAATATTATTAACTAGAGAAATGAACAGCTTCCGTTGCCTTGGAGCTATTGTTTTTCTCACTAGCGGGGCTGCTTTGAATATTAAAGAAACTAATAGGGATCCAAATTAAAAACTGTGATTAATGTTATGTACCAGCCTAGCGTATTTACGCTGTGAGAAAGCAAGGGATAATAGAAAACAATCCAAAGCCTGTCTTGAAAAAGTGAACAAGTTCATTAAGTTGTATGGTGGCTCCTGGAGCAAAGATATTTTATCGTGCAAAGTGATTCCTATGTTGGCATTAGCAGAAAGCTACTGTTCTGGTGGAAACTGAAAACATGTCTTCTGCACATTTTCTTTAATTTTTTTTTTCACATTGTATTGTGTTTTTTTTTTCCTGGTGGTGTTGTTGAAGTCCAGAATAAAACTGTGACTATATCCTGCAATGATATGCTCATGAATATTATTTTTAGATGCAGCTTTGCCAAAGATGCCAAAAAAGATGCATCTTTTTTGCAGGCATGGTATTAATCTAAAACATTTTTTCTTGCTTCTGTTATCTTCAGTTACCACCCCCGTATCAGCCCCATGCTCTTCTGCATTCTTTCAGTTTTCTTTTCAAGACAAGTTCCAGCTAGTCTACAGAAAAATATTTTTAAAAATTTATTTAACTACTAATCTAAAATCACTCTTCATACAGCTTTTCTATATGATACATATACAAAGACACAAAATGATAGTATTTTCGTATATGGTACAAAATGAGTTTTTTTCTAATCAGCAGATACTAAAAATGTTTATTCATAATGAAATATAGAAACAAATATAATAACTGACTAAACAAATAATGAACGTGTGTGTATGAGTATATCCATCTGTGTAAAAGCTTTAGCAGCAGACACAGCAAAGGGTCTGGAGCTTCTTTTAGGACTGGCTGATGCAGCCCAAGCTCCTACTTAGCTTGATGCAGGAGTTCCCTTCACTCTTCCCATTTGGGCCAGGGCTTCGAATACTGTTACAGCATGAATATGTTGAATTAATTGGAATCCATTTTTGTGCTAAAGACCCTCATTAGGTCTTTCCATGTCCTTTCCGTACAGATACAGATCTCATCCATAAAGATAAATGTTCATCTGAATCTTTTCTGATCATAAAAAGCAGACACCAAACCCTCCCACAAACTAACAAAAACCAAAAATCTCACAAACCAAATGACCAACAAAATGCCACTGACCTGTGGGAAATATATGCAAGCTGTTTCTCCTTGAAAGAGGTTTTAAGCAGCCACAGCTTAGAGTCTTACAGCATTCAGAGTGCTGAAAAATCCAGTGATAATATGAGACAGTTCATTTAAACTTACCTGCTAGATATTCTCAGACTTGGCTCCTGTTTTTGGTTTTATCAGTAATGGCCTGTTCAAGACTGAAGAAAGAAAACCTTTTTGTATTGTTTTACAACTATTGGAGATGGTGAAATTGCACATGGTGAAAGTTGATAAAAATATATTAATTTTATTCTGAACCAGAAAGTCTTTGCAATGGTTATGGTGAGACCATGTGACACAATACAGTTTGGACAGGTTTTTATTAAGTATTGAATATTAATCTAAACTCATGTTTCTACAGAAATTATTTCAGCAGCAGTTCCAGGGCATTAACACTTTTCATTTGCTAGCTTTGAAATGTGACACTCACCTGCTTGCTAATGGATTAAGTAATTGCTAATGAGCAGATATGGGACCTCAAGGATATTCCTATTACATCTGCAGTGTCTGTTATGCCTCATGCAATGAGAAGGAGCCATTCCCATATTTTCACTGAGGTTCCAAGAACAACTAGATTTTCATTCAAAGAATCTGAAAAAAGAAGATCCATAAAACTCAAACAGCAATTTCCTAAAGGTGATGACTTTCTGCTACTGCTGCTGTCAATCATGACAGATGCTGTCAGTCCTTCAGATTTGCAGATAAAGGCACCCTGCACTACTGGGGGAACTGGGCTGACAGGAGTGAGCCTGCTTTAGGAGGTGGCAGGAGAGCAGAAGCGTGATGCTCTTGTTGGAGCTGACGTGTCCATTAATGCAGAATTATGCTGCTGAGTCTCCATTCGTGCTGTCCTGAAAGGGGTTTCACTGGAAATCTGGCTGCATTGCAAAGGGACATGCAGAGCCTGGAGATCCCAATTTTGCTGCCCAGGTGGCTGAACTGGGGAGACACCAGTCTCAAGGAGAGCTGGGAGACCAGAAATATGGGAGAGCATACTGGACCAGGCACAGAAACTGAATTCTGCCCCCAAATTGATAGATAAAAGAATGTGAGATTGAGTCGCCTCATAAGAGCAGACTATGAGGTAACCAAGAAGAACTGGATGTTTATATAAATGTAGAGACTTCAGAAGCTTGTAATCCTCCCAGACTTCCTATGTGTCTTCTCTAAAAGAATCCCTGAGCAGCTTTCTTTTAACTGATTTTTTACTTTTCCATGGGTCAGTGTTAATACTGCATGCAATATTTAGTCTAACTTATGTGCCAAGAACTAAAGAACTCTATGTTTGTGGGTTGTATGTGTCTTCAAATTTGTAGACTGTATAGGAAATCCATTGTCTACAAAATATAAAGCCGCTTTTATACGGTGTTAAAAATAAACTGCACAGTGGTCTTAGTGACAAAAATTTAAGTGTTTAATGATGGAGGCCAGCAAAATAAAACAAAGAGACAGTTTATTAGACTTACCAGGTTGGCACTTAATTTACAGAACATTGTCCTATCTATTTAATAGCAGACAGTGATGACACTCCTGATTCTACATCTTACTGATGTGTTTTGCTTTTTTCTGGCTATTCCATGAAATGTGAATTTAAGTCTGAGGAATAAAGTTCTGCACAGTGGTATTGTATTATCACTTCTGGATAAAACCATTTCTTTAGGTTTATACACAGATGAGAGAAGGTTTTTCACTTTAGTAGGGTATTGGATAACTAAAGAAACCTTAAGGAGGAAAGGAGAATGTAGTGAAATCTACAGCCTGAGAATGAACTCAAAGCCAGATTTCCCTGTCCAGCCATTACCTGCTAGAATAGTTTTGCACCTCACTCACAAGACACCAGGCTACCTCCTCTGCAGGAAATATCATTGGTATTCTAAGGACTTTATTTGTCATGGAGTAGTAGAGAGAGTGGTCACCCAGTAGATTTTGTAATAGGATAAAGGACTGTATTGTCCATATTCAAGCAGATCTTAGGGAATGAAAAGTTCTTTGGGCTACTCTGCAAGTATACTCTGTCAAACTCACAGCAAGTGTCTCTGAAGGGTGGAAATTCCCTTTGATTGGGGTTGAAATAGTGAACAATTTGGGTAATGCTTGCCCTACACACACCACATCCAGGGCTGGTTTAATCCTGTCAGAATTAAATGAATTCCTTGCTATGCAGCTGTGTGGGTTGACCCTGACTGGACCAGGTGCCCACCAAAGGCATTCTATCACTGCCCTCCTCAGCCAGAAAAAGCATAAATGAAATGCTCATGGCCAAGAAAAGGACGGGAAGAGATCACTCAGCAATTACAGCCATGGGCGAAACAGACAACTTGGACTAAATTAATTTAATTTACTGGCAATCAAATTGGAGTTGGGTAATGAGAAGTAAAAATTTAATCTTAAAACACTTAATGTTGTTAAAGACCTGTAGGCAGCTTAACAGAGATCATAATGCAAACTTCACACCAGACTGGCCTACAACACGGACCCCATTGGTCCCTTAGGACAGGACATAGTGTGTCTGACAAGCTGAAAACTTTAATCATCAAATATGAAATGGTTATTATTTGTCCAAAACAGGTCATCATTGCTATCAAACCTCATACTGGCTGCATTGTCAGAATTGCAACAGAAATAGAACAAACTTCTGAACATCATTGGTATGGTGCTTTTATGTGATATGCACCATCTGCAAATGGCATGTTGCATCTTATATTACATCCTATGATTGTCATACTATTGTGCTGTATTTTATTAGTTTTGCTGGTAACATAATTTTATATCTCAGCTTATCACATATCTCCCTGTGTTGGAAAAATGAATCACCAGTTACCTGATTTGGGCTTAATCTGGTGCCTAAATCTTCTCCTGACTGAGGCAAGAGGACTAACAGTTCCACCTCTCACCTAGGCTCTGGCTTTTCTCAGAGTTTGGTCTGTGGCAAGGGGCCAGGGTGACTGTCCATTCAGCTCTGGTTTAGGCTCAACATACAGCTGATGCCACACCCCTAACACAACCACGGAGGCACAGAGAGAGAGCAACATGTAAGTTAGAGAGTTTGTGAGCTAGAGAATTTGTGAATTAGTAAAGTGATGAATTAGAGATTTCATGTTATCTAAATAAAGAACATTGACATCTATTTACATTTTTTTAAATTAATGAGTTCCTGATATAAAGTTTAATTTTTTGAGTATGTCATCATGTAATCTGAGACATCCAACTGTACATGACATTTCAGTGTGTGGTAGAAATAAAAAACTGGAAGAGGAAGAGAAAACTGTTCTTTTCTTTCCTTCAACTTATGAGTCTCTCTGATTACTAAGGATTATTCATTTTAGATGTTAGATCAGTACACTGTAAGTTACATGTAAATCACTGTAAACAATTCCAGTAAACAAATCTATTTCTTTTTAAAGGAAGGTAGCTCTGTTCTGACATTTGAGGACAAGAAAAATTTTTGCCAAGGCACCTAAGCTAGATAAGAGTTAAAGTTTCTCCCTTTTCTTTGTCTGTCACTATTTCTGTAGGTGTTAGGAGATCTGCTCTGAGACATGTCTTGTTCCAGAAACGCTGGGGTGAAGTAAGGTTATTTGCATTTGTGCTTTTTGAGGGCTTACTTTAAACAAATTATTCAAGTTCAGATGTTTAAACATTTGCTCTTTTTCTTGATTCAGCCAATGAAAATTATTTCTATCCATAAAAGAGATCTTAGCGTTTTCTGAGGATTTGTGCTGCTGTAAGATTTGTCAGTCTGTCCTCCTTTGCTTCCCTACCGTTGTCCTTATCTAGGGAATTTTCCTCTGCAAAGGAGACTACAAAGCTTACAGCATGCCACACATATCTTACATGCTGTCCTGGGAGTCAGCTGCAGAGTCACCATTTCTGTCTGTTGTCCAGTCAATGAAAATAGATTCTCAGTCCTACGATTACGAATCACAACAGGAGTCCTGGCTGCCTTGCCTGACTTTGCTTGCTTTATATGAGCAAAAGGGGAGATGGAAGGGGCTGGGTTTTCACGGGAAAAGGCTACGTCGCTAGCTACATACTGAGCCAATACGCTGATTCTAAAGCCGCTCGGCGCATTTCAGCGGAAAACTTCCTTTCCTTTCTTAAAAAGCAGCTCTGCAATTACTTGGTGTTTGATAAGAAAGAAACTGCCTGCAAGTACTCCGGAAAAGCTGCTTCCCAGCAATCTTACAGCCAGTGTTCTCTCATTAGTCAGAGTCACGGGCGAGCAGCGGCTCCGCCGCAGTCCCTCGAGCGCTGTCAGTCAGCGCCTTTGATTGCTGGGGATTGCTCAAAGAAGCGACAAATGTTCCCCTTCACCTGGTGCGGCTGGGAACAACAGCAATTACCCAAACACTGCATCTTGCTGTGACAGCCTCTTGCCTTCAGTGTGCGAGGCCCAGCGCCGCTCCCGCAGAGGAAGCGCGGTTCGCTCCAGGGTGCGGGGACGGGCGGGCCCCGGCGTCCCCTCCCCGGCGCGCCCGGGGTCCAGCGGGTGAAAGCCTGCTGGGAGGGGAGCGCAGGGAGCCTGGATTGCAGAAGGGATCAGTAGCCGTGTTATGCAAGACTGCAGGTTTAATTCAAAGCTCGCACCTCTTTTGTGTCTGACACCTTTTTCTTGCTCGTTGTAGCATCACTGTTGAGGGGAAGCTGTTGTGGAATTCACCTGCATTTTCCTCGTACGTTTTATTGCCTGTTCCTTTAGAAATTCAGCAATCATTTGGCAGAGAGCCTGGCAGCAAAACCTGACAATGTGCTGAAAGTTTGCTATTCCATTTGGTTTCCTTGCACGTGAGGAAATAAAGTAAAAAAGAAGCAGCAATCTGCAGTCCAGGGAGAAAATTGAAATCTTAAGAGCAAACAAGTAGATAAAGAAGTAAAAGCATTTCTGCAAAGAGGTGGCAAAGGAATATCCTTGCAGTATGGTCTTAAAGGTCTGTCTGTTGGAGGCCTCACAGCCCTGCACAAGCTGAGGCACATCTCTTTTGCTGACTCTGCAAAAGTCATCCGGTTATCTCCGACAGAGCAAGCTGCTGAGGTCAGAAATCCTGGAGGATTTCTCAGAGACTTGTCCAGTCTCATTAGTCAATGTTCTTGCTTTTCTATGGCATGTATCCACCATGCAGGTCCGTGGGAAGTGGCTAATGAAAGTCTTTAAGTTTCAATTAGCAGCCTGACAATGGAAAAGTGATATGTGGACACAACAGCTTTCAGCTGCTTGCAGAGAAGGAATGGGAAGTACTCCCTGTGGTCTCAGCAAGGAATAACAAAAGGCATGGGGGAGATCTGTTCTGACGTCTGTTTTGTGTTGCTGCAAGTCTGAACAACCTTCCTTATGGGCTGGGGTGACCTGGGGCTGTTCAGAACTGTGGCTGTGGTTTGTCACAGGTTTAGGTGACAATAGTTTTGGGGTTTGGGTTTTATCCTGTTGCTAGGGTCAAAAACAGTTTGCATAATGATCATCAGAGAGCAAGTGGGAACTACAGAAGTGCAATTCATTATCCTCAGGAGAGAGAGTATAATTTTGAGGCATTCTCAGGGCTCAGGAGGAGCAGATTTCCTTTGGCATGTCCAGAGCTCCTGTAAGAGTAACTACACCTGGGCTGTTTTACTCACAGAAATCCTAGACAAGTCATTGAGTATCACTTCCCATTTCAAGTCTATTGCACCTCAGACATGTCTGACTGTGAGCAGCCCTGAGGCAGTGGGTCCTCTTCATCCCACAGGTGATGGACTTGGTGTCCCATGTGCATATGGTGCTCCTGGGGTGGCACACCCTGGGCAGAAGCAGACTTCAGAACATGCAGGCTGATATGATGGTCTTGGTAAGGAGAGAAAGCATTTGGGTCTGAGCTTTAGTATCTCTTCCACAAAGCACTTGCTGGGGGCACTTTGCTGACCAAAGGCTGCACAGGAGTCCACAAACATGAATCAACTGTATCTTAACTGAGTAGTCAGGCTTGATTTTTCAGCAAATGGCTGCTTGAGGAGAACATTTAATGGACATTAGGATTCTAATTCTGAATGAATGATTCACAGAGATTGAGATTTGCTGTGAATTCAGCTGCTTCTTCAGCTCATGAGTTTCCTACAAGTAGCATGCAGCTTTCTCTGCATTATTTGTTATTCAATTATTATCAAGCAGGGCCTTAACTTTGGACCAAACTAGGGGCATAAAAAGAATTTCTGTGGCAGAATCTGATCCTGTGTTAACTTATATGTTGTTTTCTCTCCCCAAGAGATGGAATTATAAATAATCTAAGAGAAGCATTGACTACTGAGTGTCTGACTTCAAGTAGCCCATGTGTGTTGTGTTCTGGTACATGGTGTAGCTGACAGATGCTTTAACTCTGGTAGTCAGAGAGACACTCTTCACTCCTGTTTTTGTGCCTTCTCAAGAGACAGGGAGCGTGTTAGGGCAAGATGGCAGCTGGTGAATTTTATGATGGTTTAGGAAATGTTAAATATGCTATTTTTGGGCTAAGGACATCCTACCAATTAATTATTCTGAGTAAACTCTAACATGAGGTGGCCACTGGCCACAGTTTCTGCCATGTCCATATAGTTTCAGCTGTGAAGAATTTCACAATTATGTGGTCTGACAAATTACATTTCTCCTGAGCTGGGGTGCTGCTGATACGTTTTGGGAGTTATGTCTCTCTGCTTTGTTGAAAAAAAACCAAAACTTTAAGTTGCTAAGGAGCACAAGTTTCATTGATTTTCTAAAAGCATTAAAAGGAGGCATATGTCACAGGCTCAGGCAGAATTCACTGGTTATCATGCCATACAAGACAATTCTCTGGGGCTTTAATATTCTTTCCTACCAAAACACCTAAAGCGCTTCAAAGGGTTTATGTATTTTTTACTAGCTTGGTTTTTTTGTTGTTTTGTTTTGGTTTTTTTTGTTTTTGTTTTGAGGGGAGGCAGTTTCCAAATAGTAAACTTTGAATGGTGCTGCAGGTATATGACATATGACAGCCTGGGACTAGAAAAAATACAATAGTATTGATGAAGAACTACGCAGAGTTGTTATGTCCAAAGGATATCTGCTTGTGGCCTTTAGCAGGCCAGGTAGTATTTGCTTTGCTTCTGTATTGATTTTCCCTTTCTCAAGGGGCCCCAGAGAATGTGGAAAATGTTGATGTTTCTCAACCCTCTTAATACAGACATACCCAAAACGATTTGTCTAAAATTTCCATGGCACTGCAGAGAAGTAACCCCAAAGCACCCTGCTTGCACTCTCAACAAATTCTGCCTAGGCAAGAAGAGAGAAAGACATCACTGGTGACAGTGAATTCAGTTTCAAGTCCTGCCTTGGTGCTCCGGGGTCAGATATGGGATACATGCTCTGCCTGTGATAACAGAGTCTAGTAGAAAGCTGAGATAGTTTTTTTTTCTTCAGCTTTCCCAGGTAGGAATGTGGGCTTGGATCTTGCACTGGATCTGTTCTTCTCCATCCAGGCAGCTTCACAGGGGTATCTGTCACGCCTGAGGGTAACAGAGCGACTTGTTTATCTGCTGCAATGAGCCCTGCTGAGTCTTCAGAGGAGTGGAATTACATTCTGGATGGTGACTTGGGCTGCAGCCATGTTACTAAACATTGGCTAAAATTTCCCCTGGTTGTTGCCCTCACTTTATCCCCCATCAGTGGGAGCAACACTAGGGGCAGTAACACAGCAAAATCTGCAGAAAATGTTGGCATTTTATCTACTCTGTCATCTTACTGTCTTCAGCTGGATGACATGGTGCTGCAAGTATCGTAAATATTAGCCTATGCTTGTGTTGCTCTCCCTGCTGGTTCTTCTGGCAAAGCTTTGGTTAATTTTTCTTGTAGGTGTGGGTAAGACGACAAACCATTCTGCTCCCATTCAGCAGTGGACAACTCAGTTTATTCAAAATTTAACTTTCAAAAGAGGTCAAACTCAGTGTCAGAGCTCCTTAGGATTTTCAGTACTCAGTTTTGAGAGCCAGTGAGGAAGACTGTCATGTTTAATGTCAGGTTTAATAGAAGCTGCAGCTTTTGCTAGCACAGCACAGAGCAGGGTAGCTCAGCCTAGGTGCATGTGGGGTGAGGAACAGCTGCAAAGACATAGGGGCTGCCAACCTGTGGACAAGGATGTAGTGGACTTTAAGTCTTGTTTACATAATGCAAGTTTGAAATCTTTTTTTTAGCCAGTTTTAGGGACAGGAATCTGGGTGCATGGTCTGCAAGTGTAGTAACAACCTGCTCTGTGCCACTCCCGTGGTCTTCTTGAGGTTACACAGTCCAATCTCCTGCCATTCATGATGTGTAATTTGTGTCATCAGTGGAATTGTTTGGACAGAGGGAAAGTTTAATTAGGAGAAGATAACTCCTTCAGGATAAAAATGGCTATCTATTGTCCCTTCTCAGCACTGCAAAAGAGAGGATGTAAATTAAATATTTAGTGTGAAATAAGAGATTTTATTTAGATAAACAAAAATAGGTGCATTTCTGTTGGTACATCAAAGTCAGTTCCTTTCCTTGAATCTGCAAACCCACACTTCTCTAACTCACAAATGCACAAAATCCACCCCCTTGCCTTCAGCGAGTCCTCACAAGACCTGAGAGTTGCAAGAATGGCTCCTGGAAGTGGTAAAACTGGGTGAGGACATTTCCTTTCAGTCACCAGCCTAATGTATAACAACTGCTCTGGGCTCTAACTCATCTTTGTCCATTGCTTTGTGGCCCTGGATTCTTAAAGCAGGTGCTAAAAAAAAGGTGGAATATGGAACATGATCCCATATGCCATCCATTCCCTTGGAGATGGCAAGAGGGACTTGGGGGAACTAAAGCATAAAAAGAGCTTCTTTGCAGTGGTCACAGTTAACATGTCTGTATGATAAAAAGAGGGTGAAAAGAAGGAGGGAGGTATGCAAAGCTGATACTGATGGAAACCCAATTGCTTAAGCAATGCTGTTCAAGAACAATTTATCTGTGAGAAAATATGACACTTGTAATGTAGCCAAGTCCTTTGCAAGCTGTAGAGGCAGCTGCACAGTCTTGCCTGAGGCATTGAGTATGCCATCTGAGCAAGTTACAAGGAAATCTCTATTTAAATAAAAAGGGAAAGAAGGAAAAAAAAAAAAGGAGCTCATGAATATTAGGCACTCTGTGTCCTGCCAGAATGTTTGCTTTTCATATCAAGGGTCTGATTCTTCAGAAGTACTTTTTTGTCCTCTTTTGGATTGCTGACCAATTCAGTGGAGAGAATGTGAAAGGAAGCCAAAATCATATTAATTTATTATCTTTGAAATAGAGCTTTCTGGATTGTCCTATATTTGAAAGACTCTTTCATGGGTACATGGTGTGTGATTCAGCCACAAGCAGAATGAGACTCCTCTTGTCAAACTGCAGATATCTGCAATGTCTTCATCTGAAAATCTCTCAGCCCACCCTATGATAACCAATGGAGATAAATAAACAACTACATAGGACTGCTACTTCTGAAATATTTTGGATATCCATGTAATCAGAGGTGATTTGTGCCTGAGGAGTGTCATCTTCTTTCTCTTGACAGCAGAGAAGCCTGTAGACATTTATGGCTAAGTTAGGGGAAATGAATCCCAGCTTGAAAATCTGCAATTTTTAAAAGGTTAGCTCAGGTAGTCTGGATAGCCAGAAGGCATCCAAATCCTGCCTTCTCAGCTTTTCTTTTTACATTGTTTGTGACAGATTCTCAGTTTTCCACTCAAATTCCTCCTTTTCCCCAAAGCACCATCATCTTTCCTGAAATTTTTCTCTTATCCTGCTTGCAGGTGCAAACAGCAGAATATCCCTTGAATAGTACCCAGCAGTACAGAAACCTCCTAAACTGTGTGTGTCTGACAAACAAAAAGGTGAGTTTTGTAGTAAATCTCATCATACTGGGAGTTGATAAATGGCATGACAGAACAGCTGGTTGGGATTTTTGAATGAATGCTTGTATTTGAAAACAACAGTTCACAGAAGTAAAAAGGACAGGTGGGAGCATAGTGGGTCCAAACAAATTTTCCCAGTGGAGCTTTTTGATTTGTGATACTGAGAGATAGAGTGAGCTTGGTCAGCTACTAGGAATAGCCTTGGTTTGTCTCCTGGGAGACCTCTAGTTAGACCTGGAAGTTGATTTTGTGTCTGAAATGAGTATAACTGTTTCCTGTAAAAATATGAAAGAGAAAACTATTCCTGTCCAGGAGACCTCGGGAGAGAGGCTAACAAATTTAAGTGCACTTCATGCTTGTTAATGGAAGAGATAAGTAATAGGGTTTTAACTTTGACTTATGTAAACAAATAACTTTTAAAAAATCCAGATAGTTAATAAAAATTATTATAGGGTCCAGATAGGTTCAGTTATAGGTGAAACACAGTTTTCACTGTTACTTTCCTTGCTGCAGAAAACCTATGTTGCTCAATTATTTCTCAGAAAGTCTTAATGAATGCCCTGGAAATGACCTAGGAAAAGTAAAGGAGACCCTCTGAAATTATGCCAAAACTTTTTTGTTTTCCAAGGTGGGAATGTGTTCTGTGTCTAACACATACAGATCTTTTCCCTGCGTGCCTGCCTAGCTGGAGGTGCACACAAATGCTGGCAGTGCTTTCTGTTGCTAGACAGGACAGGGACAATAGTTTGTAACTCATAAAATCATAGAATGGTTTGGGTTGGAAGAGATCTTGAAGAACATCCTGTTCCAACACCCCTGCCATTGACAGGGACAATTTACATTAGACAAGTTTGCTCAGAGTTCTACCTAGCCCAGCCTTGAACACTTCTAGGGATGGGACATCCACAACTTCTCTGGACAGCCTATTTCAGTGCCTCTCCACCTCACAGGAAACAATTTATTCCTACTATCTAATCTAAACCTACTCTCTTCTAGTTTGGATCCATTCCCTGTTTTCCTGTCACTACACACCCTTGTCCATAGCCGCTCTCTGGCTTTCTTGTAGGCCCCCATTAGGTACTGGAAGGCTGCTGTAAGATCTCGCTGGAGTCCTCTCCAGGCTGTACAACCTCAGGTCTCTCAGTCTGTCTTCACAGCAGAAGTGCCTCAACCCTCTGATCATTTTTGTAGCCTCCTCTGGACTTCCTCCAGCAGGCCCTCACCCTTTTTACATTGAGGACCCCAGATCTGGATGCAGCATTCCAGGCGGGATCTCCTGAGGGCAGAGTAAAGATGCAGAATCATCTCCCTTAACCCGCTGACCCCTCTGTTTTTGGTTGGCTTTCTGGGTTGCCAGCACACATTGTTGGGTCATGTGAGCTTCTAATGAACCAACATCCCCAAATTCTTCTTCTAAGAGCTGCTCTCAATCCACTCACCACCCAGCTTGTACTTGTGTTTGGGATCCTCCCTACTCAGGTGCAAGACCTTGTACTTAAACATTGTCTCACCCCAAACAACCCAGGTGGTGTGAGTTGTCTTTGGAAAAAATGAGGTGGAGTGGAATACTATAATAGTGCCAGGCTTAATGTTGTTTGGGAGTTTTTTGTAAACATACTAGTGACCTTATTTTGACTTGTAGGTAGCCAACTTCAGTTAGCATTCAGTGCTATAATTAGCTATAAAGAGTTTTGACAGGATCAATAATTCATCCATTGATCTTTTACATTCATTATTTTGCATCTAAAGGGTGCCTAAGCATTAACTAGAAAATTATTTAGTGAGATGGGGTCTTGTGAAATCACTGTTTGTCTCCCAAAAGGCAAGGGAAGGAAATGCTACACAGATTTCAGATGAGTTACTGGTGACTCCTCATCTGGGGCTGGCAGGACCCAGTGGCAGGGAGGTGTCTGCTCCCCTTGCCACCATTGATTTCAGCCAGTGCCATGCTCTCTTTAGGCACCTGCTGATCTGTATAAATCTCTGGGGCTGGCCCACACAATTCTCTGCTTAAAGACTTTTGGCAAGATCACACATCTTTCTGAGAGCTTTGTAGGACAGTGTGGGAGAGCTGGGGGTGCAGGGTATCATCATCTGCTACCTCAAGTGCAAAAATAGTCTAGATGAAGACAAAAGGCAGGAGGCAAATTAGGACATAAACTTTGGTTTGTGGGACCAGCAGCCAGTTCCCTGTGTGTCCAAATGACACAGCTAATCATTGGGAATTTTTACCCACCCCATCCTCACTCCTTGGCTAGCACCCACCCACAGTCTGCTGCAGTTTTGCAAGGCATTCACATTGTTTCTCCTGGTCCTATATCTCACAAAGGTCAGTGTCATTGAATATGAAAATGTATAAATATTCAGACAAGAGACCTGCAGAGAAGAGACGCAGACAGAAAAGCAGCCATGGTTGCAGCAGGGGCTGTGACCTCCTGCCACTGCCAATATGCAGGCTGATCCCAGCCTGGAGGCAGCAGCTGGCCTTGGCAACACCGAAGCCAGCCTGCCTGAGGCCACCTACCCCAACTTTAATTTGTTCCACCTTGTTACATTGTTAATTAAGGAAAGCAGCTTCCATGCTAGTACCAGTTCACACCGTGCAGTTATTTTCATCATCTAGGTTGTGTTCTCTGCACAAACCTTCAGCCACCAGGAAAACCTTTGCTTCCCCAGGCCCCCTCCCTCTCCAAGCTCAAACAAGTAGGAAGCCAGTTATTAAGAAAAAAATTATTATGAAGCTAGGAAATACACTGTGGAAAAGGACAAGCAACTGAATAGCAGCTAAATTCCAACAGTAGCATGTCTGTCGTTCTCCCAAAGACCTTTGGAAACACGCCTGGTTCATGCAAGCAGGATTAGTATTTCAGGGAATGCATGTGCACTACTACTGTGCTATAAATAAGCATCTGCTGTACCAGGTCCACTGGCTTAGTACATCCAAATTCTCTGAACCCTTTCACCTGTGCTTTTTGCCTTTGGACTCTCTGACCCAAGCAAAGAGCCCACCCTGCCTCTCAGAAAAAGCACGATTGATGTCTTGAAATATTTTTGCTGTTTAAACAATGCTTTAATCGTGTATCAGTTGAGAAAGGAAGAGCTTTCTGTGGGCTTCAAGACTGACTTCTAACACTTTGAATTATACTTTGAGCCAGTAATTAATTTGAAACAGAATTGTGTGCATGCAAATTGTTGGGTTAAGTATCTCAGTTTCAGTAAAGCTGATGTGACTTCTGCATGTGGACATGTCCTACAGCTCTGAGGAAATGAGAGAGGGAAGGGATTGCAGAAACAAGAACTGACAATACTGTGTCATGGCCCCTCTCTCCACCTCCTCTTCTTTCTAGTTTCACACTGCAGATTAACTGAGTAAACATCTGATGTGTGGCATCCTGCACCTATGCCTAGCAAAGCTGCTCTGATTATACTTCCCCAGCTTTTCATAGGAGTCAGATGTCCATTCTGGGGTTGATGGTGAAAATCTCTTTTAAGGATAGATCACAGCCAACCTTGGAAAAAACCTCCTTTTTTTTTTCAAGAATGAAGATGGTTTAATTACTACAACAATTTTATTGCCATATGGTCTGATTTGGGTTCTCTTTTGTGCTCCCTCCTCTTGAACACTGCTGTAATATTATGGGATGCACGTTGTATTTGAAGGCAGAAATATTCACTTAGGCAGGTGTTCTTGAATTGTCACAAAAAAAAAAGTTCAAACCGCAATACAAACAGACTACCCTAAAGTACAGAAACTGGATTTGTTAATCACAGGAACTTGGATTGGAAACTTAATTCTTGAGCCATACAAAGCGTGCTGCTTCAGATGTCTTCTCTCCAAAGCTGCAGCTTTGGGGAGACATTGTACTGAAACTTGGCTGAAGGTGAGGACAGATTCAGAGATAAATGTGCTCTGATGCCATTTGTACAATCTGATTATATAGCATGGCAAAAGAAGTCTTGCATTAAATTTAAGCTACATATATTTTGATCTGACACGTTTACATTTTTTAACTTCCTTGGCGACAGTAGGCAGCAATTATTTCTGTAATTTTACAGTGATGAGGAAGTTCAGATTAATTAATTTAAACTTCTTCAAACTGTAAGACACTTAAATTTTGAATCTGAACCATATGTTTTGGACCCATTTCTGCTCTATGCAATTAATACCATGATGAATTCCCAGGGAGCACAATGCCAGCATAAGAGGATCTTATATTACTGTTTCCACAATCTCAGGCACAAAGGTCACCAAGAGGAAACTGTTCTGAGTGCCTTTCCCTGGCAGTCAGGTTTTTTGTGATGCTAGTTGTTGAGATATCCTGAATCAGCTCCCGTGCAGCTGCAGACATTTCCCAAGCAGAGAGAACAGGAGCTCTGACTACTTCCTTGTCTTTACATCTTCTATCTTTATTTAAGGGAAATAACATGAGATATTTAGCTGAGGAAAGAGCTCTCATGCAGAAATAGTCTGCAGAGTGTTTTTTGGGGGAGGACCAGAATATTTCCCCCCTTTCCAAAACAATCTGCCAGCTCTGCACTTCCAAAGGACAAGGACCAGAACTGTGTGTTAACATTCTCCTTTCCTTTTTGTCTTTTTAAGTGTGGAAGTTTTGGATTATTACAACTATAATTCTGAGTCTTGAGCTATTCCAAGAAGCCATATTCGTTCAAAGATCCAGAGATATTTAGTCTCCATGTTGTGTCTTTGATCATTAATAAGATGACTCGCAGCTTGATGACAATGTGGAGCTGCAGTACAGCAAAAAAAAAAAAAAAGGGTTAATATCTTGTGCTGCTCTCTGTGTATTTATTAAGTCTTCAGTTTTGAGAAGAAAATAAAATCTAGCTGTTCTCCAGACAAACAACCTTTCTCAGCTTTTACTTTTATAATTGGCAGTTGTGTGTATGGTGGAATATGAATAAAAATTAATAGTTAAGTTAGTCACACGTTTGTACTTTTTGCAAAGGCAGAAAGGCATCCAGGCATTATAGATCTGTTAAATACCCAAGGGAAGTTACATTGTGTCAGGTTTTGAGGCAAAGTTTAGCTATTTAGTCTGTGAAGTCCTCAAGATAAGGGGTTTTCAAGATTTTCTTTCAATTTTCATTTAAATAGTTTATTTCAAACTGTTCCCTTGAAGTTTTTCCAACACAAGAACTGCAACATAGGTTTGCTGCCTGACAACAGAGCTGGCTGAAATACAACTGGAGCTGTCACTGTTCAAGTTGAGTGAAACATAAAAAGGAGACAAATGGCATGAATGATGAAAACTAGCTTAGCTTTTAAAGTGGTTCCGTTACTGTTAATGTTAGATGCTGTTAATGCAGGCAATTGTGTTCTCCATCTTTACATATTTGTTTCTTACCTTTAAAAACCTCCAGCCTGAATATGTGTAGCTCCCTGAGCACAGCTGCTCTTAAACTTACTTTTGGCTTCTGCTGCTGGAAGTAGTGATGGTGACAATAGCAAGAGCTCCAGTGTTTTCCTTTATGATATACCAGAGGATATTCAGCTCTTCAGGCAGCGCTTGCAGCTTGATGTGCTGTGGCAATCATCACACATACATGAACCACAAATTGATAAACTTGGCCCTTTAACTTTGGGAATACTGCACAATCTAAATGACAGAAGATGAAGGACTACAGAAGAGATGTGAGAAGTAGTTGTTAGTCCTGGGAGCAGCTGAGGAACAAAGAAAAAGTCTGGGTAACTACAGAGCTGCTACTCTGACCTTAGTGTATATGAGGAGCTGTATAATATGATAGCAGATACAGATTTTTAGGAATTGTGATTAAAAGCTTTAACTTCTGACCTATGAAGCAAAGTACACATTACTGGAAATGACACAGTTTTTATGGAATGCCAGCATTATTCACCGCTACAACTTTGATCTAAAAAAGCAAGAATGACATTTTTTAATTTGTTTTCAGTTAACCAGGACATGACAGAGAAACAGTTTTTGCTGAACCAACAAGCGTTGACGTCAGCTGGGGAAAGGAACTTCAGCATGGAGGAGGCTTGGAATTTCATTACAACAGCAGTAGGCTTGAGAAAAAGCTTTGGGAAGTTCTGTGTCATGTTAGCCCTTCTGAAGGGTAGGGAGAAAGGGCACAAGGAGCCCCACTGAGCTCCATGGCACAGGCCAGGAAGAAAGAAGCAACTTTTCTAGTCACAATATGCTTGAGATGGTAGTTGCAGCGATGAGGTAGGTTTGATAAATCTGTCCACCAAGTCACTGGAAAACAGCTGAAGCCTTCACTCTTTGTAAAAGGCCTCTTTGAAACAGGGCTGCAAAGGGGCTGCAGCCCCAGTCCAACAGAAACCCCACACTTTTTCCTTCACAAATCTCTCCTAGATTACTCTGGGTATGCTGCTCTGACTCCAGCTTATGCAAAGATTTAAAAGACATTTTGAAGGAAGACTTTAAATTAAGAGTGGAAAGCAAATTCTAAACCTTTGAAATTCAGTGGGAGGGGCATGGAAAAATTTAGCCAGCTATCTACCTTTAATAACCTTGGCTAAACAGGGCACTACCTAATTGCCTGCACTGACACTTTAGGTACAGGACCACAGGAGAAGTTGTTTGAGCTGGGGGAAAGAGCTGAAGGACCAGGTAGAGGGAGACAAGTGTGGATTGTGTTGGGAGGGTCACTGTCAGACTGGGAAGAGCTCATGGTTGCAGCTCCGGCGCCGGTCCTGTTTTGTGTGTTCGTTAATGACCTTGTCACAGAGAGTACTTGACTGCTAATAAAATTTCCTGATGACATGGTTTTAGGACAGAGAGGATTCCTACAAGAAAATAAAGACTGTGAAAAATAAATAAATAATAGAAATAAGATTGGATTTAACACTACAAAGTGCTAGCTCATTTGTTTAGGGAAGAATAACTGCACTTTCTTGCAATATGACAGGAATTCATCTGTTGAAAATTACAGATTAAAAAAATAGTCAGAAGGATCTATAGTGGTAAAGAAGAAAAAAAGTCACTTAGGGAACCAAAATACATCAAATATTTCACTTCCAGCAGAGATTTACATAGGGATTAGCTCTGCAGGGGTGCATTCTACTATATACACCCCTCTGCAAGGCACTGCTGAGACCTGTCCTGCAGACTCATTGTTGTCATGGTCACACATGATAAAAGATTTTGAACTCACATTATAATACATGCAGAAAACAGGATAATTATTAGATCAATGATGTTTTAGAGCATATTTAAAAATATGGTTTTTTGTCCAGCAAAATGAATTGCTTTCTTGTAATGTCTCAAGGGGATAAAGGCCAGGGAGGAAGGAAATACTTCAGCTAAAGAACAATGCTGTCATTGCACTAAATGCATATGTAAAACAGAAAGAAGTTCCTAGCAGAGAAATGAAGATTTGGATCCTCTAGTCAGAGTAGTAGGGCCCAAATTCTTACCCCTTCCTACCCAATACCAGTGTTTGATAATGATGGGCAAAGAGCTGCAATGTTTTAGAAGCTGTCTAAGGTGTACAGAATAAAGATTTAGTCATGAAATACCAAACATTATTTCCTTACAGTTCTATTGCAACAGCTGCCTTGACAGTTCATGACTGGTTTTGTCAGTGAAATACCACCTAGATGGGAAGCCTTAGAGAGGTCTAAGAAGGGTGCCCTTCCCTTCTGCAATTTACTGGATTTTCATGGTGAGAATAGGGACAGGAGTAAAATTAATAAGCCAGTTCTCAATTATATCCACAGATGATGTAAACAGACACACTTCCAATGAGTTGATGATGCCACACTCACTCAAATGAGCTGGTAACACCTGTCAGCTGTTAGCAGCATAATGCCCAGGATATGGAGCATGCTGGGTGTGATTCTGCCCACTAAGGGGCCTTGGTTGAAACACACAGCCCCACAGCAGTGATATCGGTTGTACCTCTATGAGCCATCTCCAAGCTTGCAACAGGACATTGTTTTTTAAATCTAGCCAGCTTGTCTCCTCTTCCCTAAGAAAAGAAGCAGAAAGGGTCTCTTTGTCCAAGGCTTGACCTTTCTAGACATCCTGTCTTTCTTAAAATAATTCTTGTATGTTCTTGTATAATATTGTACCCTGATTAAGGAAGTTTATTTTCTCCAGATCCTGTTACATATGGTTCTGGTGTAATCCAAAGCACAAAAATGTACTATCCTTTATTTTTGTGCTTGCACCTGAGTAAAAGTGTGTGTGTGCACTCTGACTTTTTAACAATTTTGTTTGATTTACAAAGTGTTTACTGATAATATAAAATGTTAGCATGAATATATAGAATAGCTGAATTCAGTTAAATTGGCAACCTTAAAAAAACAATGGAAAGGTAAAAAATGCCACCACTCAGATGTCTTTTGGCTCAATGGATTCACTGAATGCCCCATTTCTGGCTAACAAGCATATTAATCTGCCTACTAAAGATGACTTCAGTTCTAACAAGGAGCTATCAGGGAGCAGCAGAAACAAATACATTTTCCAATATTGCTCAGTTTTCCTGGGGTCAGGTGTTATCAATGTGACTGAAGGGGTACATGTTTGCTATGTGGGTGTTTTGGAAGGAAAAGGGAAGTCATTATGGTGTAGAAATTGCACTGTTAAGGGTGGTTTTGAGGTTTGACTAGCATGACTTGAAGTAGTTCTTACAAATACTCTCCTCAATATATTCTTCTTACTTTTTTAGTTTGATAGAAAAAGCTTAAGCAACTTCACCTTCGTTAAGAAAGTCACCTGGAAGAAGTAATCAAAACATCTTTAATTTTGAATACTATAATGAGGTAATAGGTATACAGCTGATTTTACAGGTTTGGATGAATTATTATTATTCAGATTAATGTAGATAACATGTAGAAGATAAGGCCAGGTTGGAAGGGACTCTGAACCACCTGTGTTTTTGTAGAAGATGCCCCTACCCATGGCAGACGGATTGGAACTTCATGACTTTTAAGGGCTCTTCCAAACCAAACCATTCTAGGATTCTAAGATAGATGGCATCAAGATCAAGGACTTTAGGAAACATTAATTTATGTAGCCCAATGGCTCAGATTTACTGGATGATTCTTGAAGTCTTAAAAACTGTGTTTATGTTGCGGATTATAAAACTGTTATGTGTACCAAGATGTGTCATGGAAATACTGCAACACAGTTTACAATTGGGTACTTGTTTTTTAAGAGAGAATTTGTTCTGGAAGTGGAAAACAAAATACAATTTTAAGCTCTTTGAAATGACAGGATTTCTTTTAAGCCTTTTCCACTGCTTCTCTTTCTCTTTCTCTTTCTCTTTCTCTTTCTCTTTCTCTTTCTCTTTCTCTTTCTCTTTCTCTTTCTCTTTCTCTTTCTCTTTCTCTTTCTCTTTCTCTTTCTCTTTCTCTTTCTCTTTCTCTTTCTCTTTCTCTTTCTCTTTCTCTTTCTCTTTCTCTTTCTCTTTCTCTTTCTCTTTCTCTTTCTCTTTCTCTTTCTCTTTCTCTTTCTCTTTCTCTTTCTCTTTCTCTTTCTCTTTCTCTTTCTCTTTCTCTTTCTCTTTCTCTTTCTCTTTCTCTTTCTCTTTCTCTTTCTCTTTCTCTTTCTCTTTCTCTTTCTCTTTCTCTTTCTCTTTCTCTTTCTCTTTCTCTTTCTCTTTCTCTTTCTCTTTCTCTTTCTCTTTCTCTTTCTCTTTCTCTTTCTCTTTCTCTTTCTCTTTCTCTTTCTCTTTCTCTTTCTCTTTCTCTTTCTCTTTCTCTTTCTCTTTCTCTTTCTCTTTCTCTTTCTCTTTCTCTTTCTCTTTCTCTTTCTCTTTCTCTTTCTCNTTCCCTTTTCCTTCCCTTTTCCTTCTTTTTTATTTTATTAACTGGAATAGAATGAAAGAAAATATTAAAAGCAATTTCATTTCAGTTATACCTTTTTGCATGACAAAGTGTAAAAATTTATACTAGAAAATGTCATATTTACTGAAATTATTCACTCTATTTTCCTCAATTCTTAACAGTGATTACTGTTGGAGTGGTGGTCTAAATACTGTTTACTCCATCCACCACTGTGTAATAACACTGAATCTGTTTCACAGCTCCTGGCTAAGGAGTCAGTTAATAAAAACCTGCATCTGCCTCAAATTTCACTTTTTACAAACAGCAAATTTAGCCCTGGGAGTTTTCCCAAGCAGGAAGAAGGCATACCTATTCCAATGGAGTCAGCAGCCTAATACTAATGGCTTTGAGGACTCTTCAAATGAGGATGGCTGGGCTGGCCGTGTGCAGGCACTCCAGGGGGATCAAACCTCCCTCCCAGAGTGGCTGTGTGCTGTGTGCTGGTAACTCATCTTCTGCTACCACTCACTGCTGGGCTGCCAGAGAACAGGGGAACAATTCTCCTCGGTTTATACATCACTTGCTTATTTAGCCTAAAGCTCCCTTCCTTCCCATCTGTGAGGCTGCATATGTCTAAGGTCAGCTAAGGGAATTCTGTTCCTTATTAATGAAAGCTGTTTTAAAATAAACCCACCATGTGTAAAAAAAATGAGAGTTAAGAAAGGATATTAAATCTCAAAATGGATATTCATCCTATTTTTCACCCTATATTAAAAAAAAAACAACAACATTTTGCAAGGGGACTATTTCCCTCCTCAGGCTTTGTTGCTTCCATCATAAAGCCCAAATTAAGATTGCACTTTGCTGTATAGGTGAAAAGCTGTATCTTCAAATGACGCAGATTACAGAGCAACTCAGCACTCTCCAGATTTAATTCTGACAGGCAGGAGCAGGTGTATGCCACGAAGTGTAACCTTGGAAAGATGACCCCACATGACTATTAATGTACATTTGATAGTTGTAAGATAAAGTAAGGGTAAATTAAGGAACTTTCAGAAGGGGCACGGGATGTTCAGGTGAAAGGTGGAGCAAGGAATATGTGCTGACCCAGAAATAGGCCAGCTGGTTTATGTTATTATTTTATTTTTCCCTGAGACCTTCAAGTGATTGTAAAGCTCTACAGGAAAATGTGCTCTGTGATGACCTGGGTGTTATTTCAAATGCCTGAGAGGCTGAGGCACTGGTTTACCATATCCTGCTGTGAGGGCATTGGAGGCTGGGATGGTGCCTTGTAGACAGAGTGCAAAGCAGTCATGCTTTGCAGTATTGTGTTAGAAAGCTTCGAAAAATATGCTTTTCACCACAGCCAAGCTTGAAAAAATGGACAAGACCCAATAAGGTCTTTATTAAATCTTCTTCCTTTCCTACCATTTTCTTCCTACTAGCCATAATCTCATTCTATTTCTAAATACCAGGGTAAAGTAGAATGAAGACATAAATTTTGCTGGTTTAACTTGTTTCTCATACATCATATGTGCTCATGAGTTTTTCTGTTAGCAGTAGTAACATGTGCAGATGAGCTACTGCATCATCAGACAGAGCTCCTGTTTTGGGAAAAGAAGAGTGTGTTTTGCTTTTCCATTTTTTTTTCCCTCCCCCCACCCAGGAATTATTAAATTAGTAGGAATGTAAAAAAATCAATAAACCCTGATGCAGAAGAAACATTTATGTTTGCAATATTTGGTGGCTGAGTGGTTTTATTCAGCTCTGTTAAGAATCCAAAATAACTGCACCTTCTCAGGAAGTGAAAAAGACTATTCTCATTAGCCAGGGAGTTGGATGGCTATTTTGCCAAGAACAAGCCTAGTATCTTCTACGCTGTGGTTTCCTCCTTCCTGATAAATACCTTCTTCCCTTCCTGCATTGCAGTCCTCTGCACTGCACCATCTGGGCTGCACATGCTGATTTGTGTTTTGTTGGAAGTAAGAGATTCTTGCTGTTATGGGGAGAACTACATTGTATAGCCCTTTTGCTCATCTCTCAGGTGGCATCTCTGCTCTTCTTTTCCATCTCTGGTGGAAGTCCATAATCTGTCCAGAAAGGGAGACTCATTGGTTGGTTTTGTAGTGATTTTCTATCTGTAATATTGAACAGGAACAGTGCAGCTTCACACCTGGAGATTTTTGAAGATGCTGGAAGTGGCTCAGACCCACCTGAGTCAGTGTCAAAGAGAAGCTTACTATTACACTTTACACTTTTTTTGACAGAAGCTTCTTAAGAAAGGCAGACCTCTTACCCCAGCCTCTGGGCCAGAATGAACACACTGCTCTGTTGTTTTTCTTCCTTTCTTCCCCTTTCTCCTCCCATGGGATCACTGATTGTCGCTGTATTTAACCCCAGTCTGGCCACAGACTTCACCTGCTTTGGTCACTCAAATGTGCCTTTAAAGATATTAACTAAACACAGGAATGCTTACCTGCTTCTGAGGTAGGGAGTGTCTTTTATCTTTTCCTGTCCTCTTGCTCTCCCTTTGTCAGACTGTTGATTTTACATTATCAAAGTTTTGTGCCAAAACTAAATTTGAGTATTTATATGGATATTTTCAGTATCTCCATGTCACTCAGATTCAGGTAGAGAGGCAGATTAATGGGTACCCTGAGTATCTAGGCACTCAGACAAGACACTCCAAGGAATTTGGGGGAGCTGGAACGTCAGTACATCTTCAGTTCCCATGTTATCTAGATCTTCTTCCTCTCTGGGACTCAGTGAGCAGTAGCACACACCCCCTTATGCTAAGTACCAAATGAAAAACACTGTTTTGGCACTAGAGTTTAGCTTTTCCCTGTGTCAATGTTCTCCACAGCCATCACTGCTTTTAGTACTGAAACACTGTGGATTCCAACAACTCATGTATTTTGGGCTTTCCCAGTTCTTTGGTACCTCCAAGTTTGCAGTTGTAAAGGAACTAACTGGGAAACTTCGCAGCATGAAAATTTGTTATGTGACACTTCCCTATCAATTTTATATAAGACCAAAATTTTCTAGCATTCTTTTGTCATCCTTAATTCATGGATGAAAAACACCTTTGTTATAAAGTGGACCAGTTCAGTCAAGTTCTTAAAGACAGGTCTTTCCTCCTATGTATAAACAGTTCCCATAGTACCAGACTTCAATATTCAGGCTTGCTTGTTAATTCAAGGTCTGGGTCTAGTGCCTGCCTTTGCATCAGCTAATGTTACATTCCCACATTGCCTTTGGTTGTTTTGGCATTATTCAAAGATTTAAAGATAGCTCCCTAATTTTTTTTTTTTTTAAGTAAATAATAAATTTTAAAAATCAGTGTGCCAAAACTAAGCTTGAAAAGATAAGGCTACTTGTCATTGTAAGAGTGAGGCAAATTTTTCTGTTGTATTAAGAGAAATATTTGGCAGAAAATAAACCTCCTCACATTCCAGCTGGTCCTCAGGTATCAGAGGGCTGGGGATGGCTGGGCTTAGATTCTGAGCCCTGAGCAACAGAAGTGCAGAGCCAACTGGCTCTGTAAGTCCAGTCACTTTCTCCAAGACTGCCACGACTACAGATTGACAAATAGTGTCATACACTGGAGCTCTGGCCATGCCAAATGAACTCTCTTACCTGGATTAGAAGTCTGGTTGCATTCAATAACTCTCATGGGCAGGTGCAAAATAGCTTATTGAGCAACAGAAACGCTGGGTTTTATTGGTTTGTTAGTGATAAAGACATCATCTGTAGAAACATGTGTGAATATACAAAATATGAAAAATTCAGCCAGCAAAAAATGCTGTAAATTGAGAGATGATGCCATAGTGCTAAAGGCATGATCACAACCACAAGGTTGCTTCCTGAATTTCCCAGGGAAACATTCAATATAGGTGACTGCTTGTGTCATACCCAGTGGGTGCCTTATGAGAGAAGAGATGGGTGCAGCCATAGTTAACCACCCCAGGATACCAAAATGAAATCTCTGACCTCGCTTTCCATTAAAACGACTTTTTTTTTTTTTTTAAAGGGAGGAGAAAATGTAATATTACAGTTGATTTCATGTTTACAGTGATTTCATGTTTAGGTAGAGTTTGATTCACTTTAGTCATGCATTTAAAGCATATACAGGTTTTACTTAATTAGCATATGCCAGAGAATGAAAAGTAATTCTTGTTTTTGAGTCAATGGAGCAAAGTTCAGCTTTCAGTCACCGTTTGGGTTACTCTTTGGCTCAGCTCCTGTTAGCTGCATTGTTTTAAACAGAGCATGACCACAGCACCTCTGTGCCACCCCATCCTTTGTTCCACATCTCTCTCAGGGCAGTACATCAAGTTCCCTCAGTGTTCCTGCTCCTAAGATGTGCAGTCTGTTTCTGGTGAGCTATAACTAATGCTTGCAGTCCTTCTTGATGAGCTTTGGTTTTCAGTGTTTTCTCCTCACTCCTATATGTTGCAGAAATTGGGGTCTGTAATAGTCTTCCCAACAGTTCAGGAATTGAAATACAAATGCTGCATGGGGCACCCTCATCTGATGTGGTTGTCTGTGATATCCTGGGACTGAACAGATCCTTTCTACTATTGTATTTAGTGAACAAGAAAAGAAAAAAATGCCTTTAGTTGTGACTAACTGCCATGGATAGACACCTTCAACAGGAGTTTATTTTATGTAGGAATATACAGTGACTGGTTTTGAAACATCAGTCCAAAATATTGAAGTTTCATATAGCACAACCAAAGCCTGAGAGCTCAGCCAGGTCAGAAGGAATCACCCCTGTGTAAGTGAAGGAAGCATGAGGGACTTTGGTTGGCTTGAGGAGCCTCTTGACATCCAGGTGTGCAGAGCTCAGAGTGCAAAGCTTCTGTGCCCAGGCTTGAAGGAAAAAATATGCAGTTCTGCAGCCACACACCTTCCCCCTGTGGCCCAGCTGTGGACACTTCCTGGGGGCAGAGGTTCTGAGGGTGGGCAGTGAGTGCTGGCGTGTGTTGCTGTCAGATGCTCAGGTGCCAGCCCTCACCCTGCCCAGTGAGAGCCTCGAGAGGTCCCTGTGCCCTCTGCCAGGCTTAGGGGGATGTCCCTGACATGTGTGTTCTGGAACAGAACTCTAGAACTCTCTTCCTTGTCGCCATACCATGCCTTACCCTTTAGCATGAAATCCAGGCAAGCCTCAGGAGTGAAATGTAAGCATTTCTTAGACCCTGCAGAGGGAAGGGTAGGACTGGGGCTGCAATTTCCATCTGTCCTTGCATCAGTATTGTACAAATGAGCATTTGCATGGTGTATTTTTAACCAGTATTGAAAAGTCTCAGAAATTTTGATACCGTATGGAGTCCGTGATTGCCTTCAAATCTAGAGAAATAAATCAGCTTTTCTGGTCTTTGAAATAGCTTTTCTTATTTCTAAGGAATTTTTTTTGTTTGTTTTTTTGGACACACCTAGTGTCTTTAATCCTTAACTCCTTAATCCTTTATTAACAGGATTATTAAACCTGACAAACAGCTCAACCACAGGACCAAATCCAATGGTACAGAAGAATTTGATCTAAGTCTCTGAGAATGTAAGCCCACAGAGAAATGGCCTGCAGATAATTCAAAATACAACTCTCTGTATACATATTCATCTTGTAGTGTATAAACTGCAACAAATTGCACAGAAAAGAGAGGCAATATTAAGATTCTTCCAGGAATATGTTTATAGGTGAATCCTAGCTGTATAAAGAAAGAGATAAGTTTTCAGAACAAGATTGTACTACTACATCTTTGACTTTAGAAAGAGTTTTTTGATTTACAGGTGTAAAATTTGATTCCGTGTACTGGGAGCAATTTAAAGTGGCAGTTAAATTATCATTGTTCTTCACTGTTTTACAATTGGTCTTATAATGCCTAAAATTCCAATAATATTTAAGACTCTTTTCAAACACAAGAAAATTATAATCAGGTAATAAAATCTTTGAAATACTGCAAAATTCCTGCAAAGATGTTGAAAAAATATATGATTTAAGAAGAGATTTTTCTTAGTCTTCATAACTCAGGCAAGGCATAGAAAGCTCTTCCTTTTTGATCTCAAGTTAACAACTTATATAAGTATATATATACATATATATTATATAAAAGATTAAGCTCAGTATAAAATGAGCACATGAACGATAACATAAATATATTTGTATAAATACAAGACCATAAATATATAAATAAAGTGTTATGCACTGGAAAAAAATCTAAAAATGAAAATGTTATTTCAATTAGGATAAAAACCATAGCAATTGGAACATTCAGGGAGGCAGCCAAATTACAAAACAAACAAACAAACAAAAGCAAAACAAGGCAAAAAAAGAAAAACACAAAAAAAACTCACTTAAAAAAAGACTAAAAATAGTCTCATAAATTATTGTCTTTTTCCTGGGGAAAAAAAAATATATTTAAGGTTTGTATTTATCAAACTCTTGCATTATAGAATCAAGGTATTTAGTGCTACATTTTTGCTTGAAAAATATCTCCAGTGTATAAAAGAATAAGGGCTTAAAGCAATTCCAAGTGAATTAGGAAAGCCTTGGCATGCTATTTGTTTGAGGAATACCAGTAGTATAAGCGAGAAGTGGACAATTAGAGCAATAGCAAAAAGGGACCCAAAGGAGATGCAAAGAATATCTCTGATGGGAAAAGAAAGAGGAAAAAGATATTTTGATGCAGAGAAAGAAGAGCTTTTGAGCAGCTTCCTGAAAAGCAAACTCACTCTTTCATTTCTGTGACTTCACCAGATGCATGAGAGCCTGATACCTTGAGACGGTGAATGTCCTGCTCCCTCTGGTGCTGCCCAGCCCAGGGAATTTGGTGGTCTTTTATGCATCCCTTAATATCAGGTCACAGATGAAGGTAATTAAGCAGTGCAGATTTCTGTGGTGGGAGAAAGTAATGAAGGCAGCAGTATGTGCTACTGCATGATTGATGGATTCCTGCAAAGCAGCTTTGGAGAAGCCAGAGCAAGCTGGTGCCAGTGGTTATTGATTTGGAGATAGGATATCTCAAGGGCAGGGTTTGTTGTGTGGGAGCCACAATAGAAAATGCACTGTCCAGCCCTGACAAAATGGGCTTAGCTAGAGAGGTCAGCAGTAAAAAGCTTAACATGCTTTTTACTATTTGATATGACTCTCTGTGGTGCTGCCTTCTGCAGTCCTTTAATTGTGTGTAATACTAATTTCCTTTTCTAAAATAAATGATGATCTTACTGAGATGCCCTCTCTAGCTGAGCAGGCCATCTGTTACCACAGGACTGACATCTCTGCCTGTCCACACCTTCCACACTTACACATCCATCACTTGGACCACAGTGGGTCACACAAGACTTACGTGAGAACTTAGACAGAAATGGTCATTGTCTGCAGGACTTGGATTACTTGGGTCTCCTCCTCCTTAAGGTTAAATTCAGTCTGGCCAGTTGAAGACAGAATCAGTGTAAAAACCTTCACAGTCTCTCAGTATTTTGCACATACATGTTTTTGAAAGCTGGTTATTACCAGTGATTAGGAGAAGCCACGCTGCAGTGAGTGGCGCTTTGTGAATGAAAGAGAAGCAGTGCAGGACTGACTGCTAGCAGGCTGCCAGAGCCCCTCTTTGAGCCTCTGTGGAGAAGCTGGAATAGAGAATCCCCTGGGTGTCCTGGGTGTTCCATGTGTTCTGACGTGCCCTGAAGACTGAGTGCTGGGGGCAGATGGGTGCTGGATGCATGGCTCTGTCACAGGGTGTCTCAGAGCCAGGCACTGCACTGAAGGGAAAGTTGATGAAAGTGCACAAGAGTCTCAGAGACCAAAGTCCTCTTTGCTGCAGTTTGTTCTTAGCTGAGTGAAAATTTTCACGCTTAGAAAATAAGCTGTTAGGTACCTGGTGTCTTAATGCAAAGCCATTTCTCTAAGGCCTAGATTTTCAGGTAGCTAACAGGAGTTAGAAATGGACCTGATAAACAGGAAAGGCCTGGATCTTAGAGAAATGGCTTTGCAAGGAAGACAGGCAATTGCTTTTGTATTAACTTGTAAGACTGACAGCAGACAATTTCCATCACTGTTACTGAACTACAAGAACTGAGCAATATGATTCAGTAAGTCTTAGACTTCCACAACCATAGACTTAGTCAAGGCATGGGATAAAAAAACCAGTTTTGGCCAGTTTGGCCAGTTTTCTTGGAACAGAAAGAATGTAATGGTAATGGAACAGAAAAGAAAGGCTGGTAAAAACTCTGCATCTGGAGGACATGGTGGAAGAGAGTGTTCATGAGGAGCGCAGCAAATTCATCCCCCTTGGCTTTACAGAGGGATTAAAATGTCAGTAAAATGAGCTTCCAAAGTGCAGGCTCACAGTTTTTCCCACTGTCAGTATTATGACACTATAGCTTCCAGAGCATGTGGAGGTTTGGGTGAGGGATTTCAAAAGCAAGGCTGGACATGGCCTTGCCCCAGGGCACAGGAGGCACAAAGCTCCTGCTGCAAGAGCTGGATGAGTGTGTCAGGGTCTTCTGGCTATCCCTCTGCAGGCAGCTGCTTTGTTTGCTTCCAGATATTCAAAAGAAGGTATTTTTATACAAATAGACCTGTATTTCTTGATGAGCTGTGAGAACAAGTGTATTGTTTCTGTTATTGACCAGGAGCTGTACCTCTGGGGCAGGACTGGGCCATGCTGGGCTCTACACCTGTTGGGAGGGGAGTTTCCATCCAGCTGGACAATGAGAAAATGAGTGGTTTCAAGGGGAGTAGGACAAGGAAGCATCAGACAACTTTATGCATTTTGGTCTGACATATCAATGATTTTTCTTACACCATATTCTTGCACTACCTATCCAGTGAATAAAAAATGGAGGATTTGGATGACATTTAAGCCAGCAGTTAAACCACCCACTCACATAAAACCAGACCATATTTCCTTGGGAGTTGTCACTGTAGTGTCCTGATTAATTTAATTTATCATCCTTAAAGTGTAAATAAAGGTAATACAGCAAGCATAACGTAACATGACAGAAGTAGGAAATAGGGCAAAATAGATCATATTAATCCCAGCTCATGCGATCCTTCTGCACCATGACTCATATGGACAGCAATGGTTCATTAATTGTGTGGACAGAGATGGCCAACAGACACATTCTTATCCTGGCAGTCCCTTTGTTTGGACAAGGAGTTTTGGGAACAGACATCATTACTGGGTAAAATCACAGTTAGCTAGACATGTTAGTGCTGTAGGAATTGAAGCCTTATTCCACTAAAATCAATGCAGGAAACATGCCTATTTGCATGGTAGCAATGAGCAATTTAGCAACATTATGTGGGAATTAATGTGGTTTTGCTACTCCTTATCAGCTGCCCATCCCATCCTTCTCCGTGCCTGGAGACTTTCCCAGGCCCCAGCCTGTGGTCCATGGCTGGTGTCGCTCCAAGAGCTCAGCCAAAGGCAGCTGTCAGAAGTGAACTGGTATGGGAAGGTTAAGTCTGTAAGACTGGAAACCACCAGCAAACCACTGGGCATGCAGAAGCCCCTTGCAAATCAAAACAGCTTGATCACTGCTGCTGCAAATCGAAATAACCACTCGGGCAGGCACAGGAACAAAAGTTAACCACAGCTGTCAGTGGTGATTTGATGCTGCCAGGGCTCTGTTGATCACATTTTACCCTCCTGTGCTATCTGCAGGTTGGTGTCACTTGCTTGAAGCTGCCAATACTGTTAAAAAGAGCCTAGACTGCTTTATAATGTGCCTCCTCCTCCATTTTCTCTGCCTTTTCCTCAGGGCCTTTTCAAAATTTGGCTAGCTAGCTATGTGAAGGTACTTATTTCATAAAGTAGTTATTTTTAAAGGTATGTTATAAAGTAAATAAATTCTTTATATATTATGTATATACAAAAAGACATACTTTATAAATATATATTCCAGGGCAGTCCTGTGGCAGCCTTCCATTACTTACAGAGGACCTGCAGGAAATAATGTGGAGCTACCCTTTATCAGGCAGTGGAACGACAGGCCAAAGAAGAACAGCATAGACAGGAGCAGGAAATTCTTTACTGTGAGGTTGGTTGCCTGGAGAAGTTCTGGATGCCCCATCCCTGGCAGTGTTCAAGGCCACGTTGGATGGTGCTCTGAGCAATCTTGTCTATTGAAAGGTGTCCCTACCCATGGCACAGGGGCTGGAACTGGATGAATTTTAAGGTCTATTGCAACTCAAACCATTCTGTGGCCCTACTCAACAGCAATTACTATGAACTTGGCATGCTTAACCCCTTCTTTCCTATCCCCTACCCCTCCTCCTTGCCCAGTGCTGTTTGTGGGGTCTCTGCTGTGTTTTTTCCTGCTGTTTGTGGTTTCCTGACTATCATTAATGTAGTTGTCCAGGCTCCTTTTATCCATGGCAAGATGCAAACATGTTAAAATCTAAGTGCTTTGAATTAATATGAGAATACACTAAATATGGATTTTAAGGTATTTCCTTTGACACATATACACAAATATACACGCTTTGGAGTTGATAAGGTGATCATCTCATGGGATAGGCTGAAACTCCACTGCTGTCTTGAAGAAAGTGGTATCATCTTCCTGGAGCTCAGTCTTTGGTTAAAAACGAAAAAAATCACACCTCAAACAAACCTCACATTTTGTTTTTCTTGTCACTTCAATTTTCTTAAACCACTGTTAGGAATATGTTTTGGCTTTACTAGTAAGGATAAGTGATATAATAAATCCTGGTTTATAACATAGCACATATTTCTTTACCTTAAATTTAAATACAATCAATAAGAAATGTTAGTATCTGGTCTAAGTTAGAATTTTCAAGAATGGGTGTTAACTAACCTGTGCTGACATATGACCAGCCCTCTCAGTGTGACTGCATCAACCCCAACAAAATAATTTTGCTCTCCAAAATAAAAGGCTTTGAAATGAACTAAATGGGAAGCACAGGTTTGAGAATGCGGGCAAAGATGGAACCATGTCTAGGAGCTCTGTGCTCTGGGGAGATCTCAAAATGGTCCAGATAAGTGTTTTTGAACACATAAGCAGCAAAATTTACTTTCAGAAGAGGTATCTCTTAGAAAATATGCATGGATCTTTCCCTTACTACTCTTTCCCCTTCTCTTTTTTAATGCCAAAAAAAAAAAGAGCCCAAACCAACCCAACACCCACAGTTTTTTTAAATGTCAGTTTTAAAGTGTCAGACATGAAGCTCTAATCTGTACACCCTGCAGACTCTTAAGAAATAGCTTTCAAGGTCAGGAAATTAGAAAACAACTCCACTTCTTGTAATGAAGCTTTTATGCCTGCCTTTCAGATTTAGAAATTGCCCTCCATGTGTCTGGGATTTGTGGGTTAAAGCCTGATGGCTGCTGTTCCAGAGGACAAACAATCTCGTACAAAAAACCCCAAACCCTACAGAGTATGGTACAGCCTGTCAGTCACCTGTAATTTCCTTTGTTGGCAATCTAAAAAGATATAAGCAGAGCAGCCTCAACCCAGCAACTGTTCCCAAGCAGAGGACCCTGAGAAAGCTGGGTGATGGGAGGAGGTTTGTTGTGACTAATCCAAACTGATAGTCCTTGCAAGGGGATGGCAGTGCCTGGGGGCCCTTCGCCTCCTGTTTGACGGGAGCCTGTGGAAAGCAGCCTGGGTCAGGAGGAGCTCTAAGTATTCCCTCTCTGGAAGAGAAAATGTGTGCTGGCACTAATGAGCGTGGAAAAATTCTGTGACAGAGTTCCTGCATATTTCAAAGGCATAAATCAGGGTTGAAAAGAATGTTTTCTATTTTTTTTTCTATTTTCTTTTCAAAATTAAGGCAGTTAAGTAACAAGTGTGCAGACAGAAGAGATTTGCATTAGGACATACAGGGAGCTTTAAGTGGCTCTGCTTGCTAGAAGGGGCTGAAATAGGGGAAACTTCCCTCTTGTTGCATGTGTTGTATTTTTTAAGGTGGTTATTTATTTGTCACCCACAGCCGTATTTCCCTAGCTTTTCCTCTGACTGGCTCTTGATATCCCTTCTGAAACATTTTTCATCTCTCTTTATGCTGTTTCTCAAAAAGAACCTATAATGCCATAAACAGACCACTACCACTTGTATTACCTTCTGATCTCTTCATCAGTTGCTGCCCACAGTTTTCAGACTCTGTGTCCTGCTTTGTTTTGAATGCCTGAGATTGTCAGCTGGGAAGAGAAAACAGAGCTTTCCCTTTGCTTTCCCCCCTGCCCACTCCTTTTTCTAGGGTTGTCAGATGTGATTACACTGTCCCAAGGAGGGGGATCCTTGCTCTGGCACCATGAGAGCCCACAGAACCGGCGGTGGCCTGGAGGCAGAGGGAAGCAGGATCTGCTGGACTTGAGCACAAGCAATAAAGTAGCCAGATTTTACACACAGAGAGCCCTGGCCAGGCTCACAGTTTAATCTATAAATGATGGTGGTAAGAGGATGATAATAACAATAATATGTCACTGTGGGTGATGCCATTCCTGCTGCGAGTGGTCAGGAAGCTGGCGGCGCTTCTTGAAGGCGGGAGTGGCCTCAGGTTCCCTTCTGCATCAGGATGATTTGAAAGCTGACCTTTCATGAGCCTGCCAGCATAACTGGGAGAAAAAAAGGATGTGTGAGCTTAAGGAAGGAGAGGAGGAAGTGGCAGAGAATGCTTTATCCTCCTTTTAATAAAACTTTGCAGGAATAATTATGAATAAGAAGTAATAAAAACATGGTACACAGTGTGAGTTTTTTCATCAGAGTGGGAAAACTATAGGGTACAGAAAAGTCTCTGTTGTGTTTCTGTAACAAACTGGTAACATGCAGATACCTAGATAAAACTTGTATGAAGCCTGTATAGGAAACCCACTACCAATAAATGTCCCAGCATGATGGACATTAAGTCCTTGTGAAAAAAGAGGAATTGGAGGTCAAACACTTTCCCACTGTGCAGAAAGCAGGTGGATGGTACACCAGGTTATTGCCAGGTCAGATTTAGTGGCTGGATGGAAAATACAATGTCCTGACTCTAGCAGGGGTGTTTGACAATGCCTGGGGCTTGGCAGCAATTGGGAGCAGCCTGTGGAAAGGAGCACTGAAGAAGAGTGGGACAGGAAACTCCATGTCCTTGTGCTACTGTTCTGCCAGGGAACTTGGGTTGCTGCTGCTTTTGCACTTGCCACTATTTCTGCTCAAGAACACTCCTGTAAATGAATAGGCCTGTGAGTTCAGGCCATGCTGAAATGGCTGAAATGGCTCTTAAATCAAGGAGTTTGAATTTAGTAATCTAAATGCATTTATTTGAATGAAAATAAGAAGCCAATATAAATTAAACCTGCAGCCAAAATGGTGTCTGTTTGGAAAACGTTATACAAAATGAACTTCAACTCTAATAAATCAAACCAGCACCTCTTCATATCAACAATTCCTTCAAAAAGAGTCTAGTTTTAAAAAGAGTTTTTCACAAGTGTCAGTAAAATTGCTGAAAGAAGGAGGTACTCAGTGCTTTTGGAAACAGATCTTTTGGATACAGCAAAATGTAAGTTCAGTGCATAATGATGATTTACATCCTTTGTCATGTTCTGACTACCTTTGCTGATCAGAAGCCTCTGGTATTTTGCATGAAGTGAGCAATCCCAAATCCCACGTGCCTTAATCTGTGCAAGGGAAGCTGAGTTGATGATTTGGAAAGCCTGAAGTGACAGAAAAATGGAACAATAATATGTGGTTGGAGGATGGCTAGTCTACGCCACAAATGTACAAATGCAATAGCCTAGGTTAGAATGATTTGTGTATGTAAAATGATGACTTCTTTAGACATCTTAGAAAAATCATTCATCAATTACAATTACTGAACAGTTCTAGCTAAATGCTTGGGTTTGTTTTAAAATGACTTACTGTGTTAATGGCCACATTGAAAGAGGGACTTTGAATGGTATATAGCTGATTTATTCATTGCTTAAAACACAAGAATAGCAATACTTATTTTAGATAAGTGTTTTAAAAATCCTTCTCTGGTAAATGGCTGCAGAGACAAGCAGTGCTATTCAGAAATGTGTATCAGAAATTGTCAGTGGAAAAGTCGGTGTCTTAGGAGAAAAAATAGAGAGCCCAAAATTCAGATATCTTCAGATACAGAGAAGATCTGGCAACACTGCCATGGTACTGCTGTTATGGCAGACTCATCATCTCTGTGATGAATCACTGGCTTCCTATATTTTCTTTCTAGAAAAGTTTCCCCTTGTGTTTCTGAACCACATACACTGTGTTTTTTGGTGCTTTTTAAAAAAAGATATGTAATTTGGAATTTGTTAAAAAAGTATTTAGCAGGTATGTATCAAAACTGTTTTGGTAAGATTGTGCACAATTCAAATGCTAAAAATATAAGTAATTCAAGTTGATAAAATCATAGAATTATTGTTACCATACTGTAAATGTCACTGTGACAGAGCAACAAATTTCAAAATTCTGAGCCATAGACATCTGTTAGTTTCTCCACTGCTACCATTATTTTGCTGCAGCAAGTATGATTCTCCTTTTTCTGTACCATTTTTAGGTTGTTTTTGTGCCATATGGGCATCTTTTGATATTTGAAAAAAACTTTAAATAGAGTTACTTTGATGCACAAAACTTGATATTGAATGTATTCTTTGTTCTCCCTCTATTTCTGATTTGCATGGATGCATAAAGAGGAGAGAAAATGGGCAGTGCTTTGTTTATTCTATAAGGCACTGGCTTCTGTTGTACCTTGTACCCTTAAGAAATCGTTTAGGATCTCCTTCCAATTGTTTGCAAACAGCAATTCCAAAAAGTAGTTAAGAATCTCTGCTTCTCTGGTGGTAGGGTGAGCAGGACTTTTATTCAAGCTGTACTGCCCTGAGGAGTGTTCCCCTTGCTCTTGGCATCTCCAGTGCCCAGCAGCACACCAGCCCTGGTTTAAATATCACTCCTCTTGTGCTGGGAAGTGATGAGTACAAAAAGCTCCTCTTCCCCGACTGATGGAAAATATTAGGACAAGATGCTCCAAGCCAGGTCCTGGGCTGGCATTAGTAGGCACCTATACCCCAGCTGAGCTCTTCCTTGTCCTCATCAATTAGCTCTTCTTGTGGAAATATGCTGCCATAAAGAGAAACAGCTGTTGGATCCTCTGCTGAGAGAGTGAAGTGAAGGAGAGAAGGGTCTTGATCCCCAAGGTGTTCTCTGTGCACCTTCTCAGCTCAGTGTCAGCCCATGTGAATGAGGGACATTACATTTTGGGGATTCACTGGTGCCCTCGCTCTTTTGATGAGGTGAAGCCAGCAGCCTGGTGGACACAGATGCCTGGCACTTGTCCTGGAGGGCTGGAGGGAAGGGGCAGAGAACTCTGGCACACAGAAGTGCCTGGAACTTGCTCTGGCCTCACATTCCCTGGTCCCAGCTTTCCTTGCTCTGTGCCTGGCCCATGTCACACAGGTCAGGCTCATGGCTGCGTTCCTGTGATAAGTGGGCCATGAGTCAAACCTTCTGGTAACTGCTAAATTACAGCGTTTACTTTGTAAAATAGTGGTAACATTCAGAAGTGACTGAAAGGTCAATTTTTCTTCTCTTCTAAAGACTTTTTTGTTTACATCTTGTTTTAGTTCTCAAATCTACAGTGTTAAATTCTCAGAAACACATTTTCTCCTATATTCTAAACTTAACTAGAGAGCACTGGCTTATTTTTTTCACACAGAAATGTGCTTATTAGAATGTTAATTAAATTCACTCAGTTCATCAATGATTTCCAGTTCTCTGATTCATATGATGAAATCAAATTCCACTGGAGCAAGTGAACTGCGAAGCATAGCCTTCTTCCTAGAACATGTATCTCCAGGCATTAGAAATGTCCTCATACTGAAATGAAAATAAATGTAAGCCCCTACTGTGAATAGAGAAGATGTCAACCATGTTTTTGCTCAACTGACAAGCTTGGGAAGTCAAGAGACAACTTAATTGAACAATTGATTCATCCACTGGATGAAGTCTTAAGTTACATGAATGACAAAACCATCAATTATTTTTTTAAAAACACATGGTATTTCTTGCAGCAGAGGCAGCATGTAGTAATTAAGGGTTGGGTTTTCTTGCTTTCACAGCTCAGGAGAAGGACTAGACTCCAATTCCAACTGACATAGCGTAAATGAAGGGTACTTTCTCATAATGTAACTTTAGAAATCCTTTGCATCTTACATGTCACTTTATATTCTTCATGGGTAGTAAAGAACAGTTGGCAAAGAATAGCTGTCTTACCTCAGACAAAAAAAAAAAGTCTTAGTCCTCCTCTTCATCTCTGCTTTCTTCCTTAGAGTTGTTTTTCCTCTTTGCTTGGATTTCTCTGTGGTTGACATGCATAACGCTGGTGAACAGACCAGGTAAGTTCCCAGAAGAGGAATCAGGCAGCAGCTGAAGCTCAGCACTGGGTTATTCCAAGAGTGATGCCTCCAGAGTTCCTGTGTGCTGGGCTCCTGTGTGCTGCCTAGAAAAACTAGACTCCCAGACTGCAGGAAAACCCGGGAAACGAGGGACTGGGAAAGTAGTGAGAGGAAGATTGGAAGAGTGATGTCCCCTCTCAGTCCTGTGTCTGACCTGGGCTTCTGCCAGCTGCTGCAGAGCTCTACCCCTCATGGAGGTTTACTTGTCTCTAGTGCTGCTTCTGACAGCTCAAGCAGTGCAATACCAGAGCTGAGTCTTCAGCAAAATGAAGCCCACAGGTTTCTCCTTATCTACATTAAACCTATCTGCTCAGTGCTACCTCTAATTATATCTAAGGGTGACTAGAATCCCTAGGCTTTTATTCTATCTGTCTTCTGATATATTCTGTACAAGGGCCCACACATAGGTCTATAGTATTTAGGTTTGTATCCCCTTGAAATTTCCCAGAGTTGACTTCAGGCTCCATAGAGTAAACACCACTGAAAATAAATCTTTCAGACCCCTTGGCAACAGTCTTTGAGCTCTCTGTGGACAGCAAGTTAAAAAACCCAAATATGCTCAGTGAGATCTTGGGCTTGGTAATGTTATGAGCCCTGTGGTAAAGGAAATTCCAACATTTTTCTCTTTAAATCCTACCATAAATACAGGGAAAGCTGTCTCATGTGACTTTGCAAACTCTGTATGCTGGTGATAATATCTCAACAGAAGCATTTTCTAGTTCATACACAGCAGTGAGACAGATTAGAAAATATTTTTTGTGAACAGGAAAGATCCTGACATTTTTAGCAACACTCCCATCTGCTTCCTGGCCTTATCCTCTTCTCAAAATTTCACCAGTTGTAGTGGGTTGACCATGGCTGAACAGCATGTGCCCACCACAGCCAATCTTTCACTCCCCTCAGCAGGGCAGGGGAGAGAAAACGAAAATGTCAAGATCAGGACAGGGAGAGATCACTCACCAGCCACTGAAATGGACAAAACACTCAACACGTGGAAATTATTTTAATTTATTTTGAATGAAATCAGAGTAGAAAACTGTGAAATCAAATTTTTAAACACCTTGACTCCTTCTTCACAGGCTTAACTTTTCTTCCAAAACCTCTACAGTCTCTCCCCCAGAGTTGCAGGGGATGGGGAATGGAGCTTACAGACACAATTCATCCCACCTTGTCTCTGTCAGTCCTTAAGGAGGACTCCTCATAGTCTCCCTCTGCTGCAATGTGGGGTTCCTCCCACAGGAGAGAGTCCTCCATCAGTTTCTGAAGCATGAATCCTTCCCATGCTGTGACAAGTCCCACCAGCAAAACTATTCAGAGTGGGCTGCTCTCTTCTTGGGGCCACAGGTCCTGCTCCAGACTGGGCTTCCCACAGGGTTACAGCCTCCTCTCAGACATCCACCTGCTCCAGTGTGGCATCTTTCATGAGCTGCACGAGGATCTCTGCTCCACTGTGGTCCTCCATGGGCTGCAGGGGCACAGCTGCTTCTCCATGGCCATCACCACAGGCTGCAGGGGAATCCCAGCTCTGGTGCCTGGAGCATTTCCTTCCCCTCCTTCTGCACTGACCTTGGTGCCTGCAGGGATGCTGCTCCTCTCACATGTACTCACTCCTCTCTTGCTGCAACTGCTTCTGTGCAATAGCTTTCTCCTCACCTTCAATCTACCCCAGGGGTGCTAGCACAGCTGCTGCTGGGCTCAGGCTTGGCTGGCAGCAGGTCTGTCCTGGAGCCAGCTGGCCTTGGCTCTGTCAGATAGCAGGGAAGCTTCTGGCAGCTTTTCACAGAAGGCATCTCTGTGGCTCCCCCTCCACCAAAACCTTGCCATGGAAACCCAATATACCAGTTACCATGGATTTGGGAAATTGACAGCAGACCCAAGAAAGCACCACAACTTCAGCAGTTTATTTTTAAGGAATTTGTAAGAGCTGGGATGCAGAGATTATATACACAACCAGTTTAAACAGTAAAGGCTACTGACCAGTGGAACATCACTAGGACCTTAGTATATAAATCTCTTATATTTACAAGAAAATGGAGAGAATAACCATGAAAATTTTCACAAAAGATACAAAACTATCCAGAATATTCTAAAATAATTGATTGTGAAGAGCCACAGTGAGATCTCCAGACCTCACAGTAACATTTCAAGAAAGGCAGATGATATTCAGTGTTGGCAAGGACAAAACATGCACATGGGGAAAAAGAAGTTCAATTATATCCATGCATCAAGCTTGCATACTCTAGAAAGAGATTTTAGGGAAGCTGCTGTGATCTCTCAGGGTGTCATCTCGGGACTCAGTGGTGATGCAAAGGTACACAGATTATCAAGGGTCTTGGAAGCACTGTCGAGAGACAGGCTTGCTTTCATTTCTTTTATTGCTAAGCTGCAGAATTCTGTTTTATAGTGCTGGGGACGCAAATAAAGTGCAGGACATTTGTGCATTCTGAAGCTCACAAGCTCTGAAGAGAGAAAACCAAAATAAAGTCCTTTGAAATGTTATAAGAAATCTGATTATGTAAGCATATTGGCTCTGAAATCTCCAGATTAAATACAAATTTATTCCAATGCTTGGGAAAATTGTGTTACAGGAAAAAATGTCTCTTTTTGGATAAAGAGGTAGAGCCTTTTAGTGTCGGAACTGGATCATAATCTTCTTCAAGACAGACTGTAGCCCTCTTTAAAAGAAAAAAAAAGGAAAAGGGGAAATCTATACACTTAAGCCTGGCTGTAAAACCATTTTGGTTTTTGCTGGTCTTATTGGCATCCGTGGGAGTTCTACTTCAGCTTCAAAATCAATAAACCAGTGGAATAATGAAGTAAATGCAGTATTTGAAATTTTAATTGTTGGTAAGAAGTTACGAGACAAGAGCATAATGCATAAAGAAGCAAAAGCTGAACTCAGGGTATCCTCCTTGTTTTTTATGTAAGAGTTGGTCTGACAGCAAAATATGAACTGAGACACCGTTTCCACATTTTTTAAAGAAACATAATAAGTGTTCCTTAAGCTTATTAAACTGGGTTCCTTTTAGATGTACAGCCTGTGAGCTAAAAGTCTGTATGCATGTTATAGATTGCCAGCCCTAGACATTCAAAATGCATGAATCAGAACATTTAAATGATGATATTTTGAAATAGACTACAGTCCTGGTTTTCTTTTTCTTTCTTGATTTTAAGCTTAAAAATACCATACTTTCTGTCTTTTCTTTGTAACCACAGGAGAGCAACACTTTCTTTGAGGCTTCAGGATTTAGGTCTCACGGTCTGGTTGTAGCAGATTTGACAGCTGTGAATATGAAATACTGCAAGACTTGCAGTAGGAAGATAAGATCTGACAGCTGGATGGTTGACATATAGGTAGTGTAAAATAAAAGCAGGAGTCCAAAGCTTGAGAGGCTGATGTGGGGTTTGACAGCTGGACTTCTCCAGCCATCTCAAGGCAAAGCTCAGCTAGCTCCCTACAACAAGCAGTTCTGCTGCAAACTCCTCCTAAAAGTTCATGTTTAACTCCAGAAAAATGTGCCTACAATAGTAATTAAAGATGAGGATTTGTGTCCTCAAGTACCAACCTCTTCACTATTGTTACCAGTGACAGGGCTTGAGGTAAGGGAATGAAGCTGAGCTGCGGGAGGATTGGATTAGATATGAGAAAAAATTCCTTACCAGGTGGTGTTTGGGCTCTGGAATGGGCTCCTCAGGAAAGCAGTCAAGCACTAAACCTGACAGAGTTCAGTAAGTGTTTGGATAATGCTCTCAGACACATGGTGCAACTCTTGAGGTGTCCTGTGTGGAGCCAGGAGCTGGACTCGATGATCCTGGTATGTCCCTTCTAACTCAGTATATTTTCTGATTCTGTGATTCTATGATTCCAAATGCTGTTGTTTTTTCAACCTCTGCAGTCAGGAGAAAACCATGGTTTATATTTTGCTGTGGATGGACATTTTTAGAGTTAAGCGCATTTTAAATACAAACATGCATCCAGAGAATGTTTCACTGCATCCAGAAAAATGTGATTTGAATTCTTAGAATGAGATGCATGATGGATAATCCTCTCTCTTCTCCTTTGTGTCTGTGGAAGGACAACTGACATCTCATTTGGCCTCAGCTGCTTGGGGTGTGGTGTTGCAGGCAGCTGACCAGACCTTGAGAAGTTAGGTACTCCTTTTCCCGCTAATTCCTCATCCCAAGCCTAAAATAAAGCTTCTTTTCTCTAGTTTTTGGGATTCAAAGATAAGCACATTTTGGTCTCTTTGGGAGATTGTGCCTTATGGAATTAGTTTGAGGAAAAGCTTCTATTGCTGTTGAACTGTTCCTGTGAATTTCCAGAAAGCTAGTAATGTAGACTTCCATAGGAAGCTGGCATTTTGCACTGGGAAACCAATATGACATTGATTTACTTTCCCAAAAAAATGTTCATTCTCTATTCCTTTTTGTTTGGTGGATATTACTTCTGGGTTATTTCAAGAGAGCTATGAAAATCCCATGTGGGGTCCTGCAAGCCCCCACATGAGCCAACATCCCTGAGCACTGAAGTGACCTGCAGCTCTGACCTCAGCACTCTAAAGCAAGAGCATGTTAATGTGCTGCCCAACCCAGACTGTTCATTTGGCTCAGCAACACAACTTTCAAAGCCTGGCAATGCCAGGATTGTGATTCCTTGTGGATGTTTAGTGATTAACTGCTTGTGTCCCCAAGCGTGTTGTTGAACAAGGACTGCACATTTTATTCCAGGAGTTATAAAGGGATTCATCTGGTTTTGGCTGAGGTAGAATTAATTTTCTTCACAGTAGCTGGTATAGGGCTGGTTTTAATTTGTGCTGGAAACAGCGTTGCTAACACAAGGATGTTTTTGTTATTGCTGAGCAGGGCTTACAGAGCCAAGGCCTTTTCTTCTCCTCACCCCATCCCACCAGCAATGAGACTGGGGTGCACAAGGAGCTGGGAGAGGGCACAGGGAGGAGCTGACCTTAATGGACCAAAGGGATATTCCAGACCATATGGCATCATGCTCAGCATATAGAGAAGGGTGAAGAAGGAAGAGAAGAGAGATATTGGGAGTGATGGCATTTGTCTTCCCAAATTACCATTATATGTGATGCAGCTCTGCTTTCTGGAGGTGGTTGAACACCTGCCTGCCTGTGGGAAGACGTAAATTAATTCCTTGTTTTTCTTTGCTTGTGTGCAAGGCTTTTGCTTTACCTATTAAACTGTCTTCATCTCAACCCACAAGATATTTTCTACATTTACTCTACTGATCCTCTCCCTGATCCTGCTGGTGGGGGTGTGAACAAGTGGCAGTGTGAGGCTTAGCTGCTGGCTGGGGTTAAACAACAATGCCACATTTCAGCAACATTTAAACACATTTAAACAAAGTGCCACATTTTGTGGGAAGAGCATTCCTGTGATTTAGGGTTGCAAAATGTCTCCCCACTGGGCACGCAGCAGTGTCCAATTATGAGATGGATTTATTTAGATTTCTGCCTCTGTTTGTCTATCCCTTACACTTACCACTAAAATACACCCACTTCCAGAAGGTAATGCATCAACAGATTGAAAGCTCACAGCATCCTACGTAACACTCTTTGTCAGAAAGTACCAAATATCACATTAAGTCGAAACTGCTGCAAGAATAACACCTCTGTTACATACAGAAAAAATCTGGCTAACATGTATTCTCCATTTTTGGGAGCAACGTCATGAGGCTCAGAGTGCTCGAGATTTTTTATCTTCAGCATCCATTCCCCTTTCTTCCTTAGCGACACTTTCATTCAAAGTAAGACATGCAGATCTGAAATATTTTATTAAGTAGCTTGATTTCTGCATTATACAAGAGGAATGTAGAAAGAAAATGTTCAGAATTTGAACACCTTACAGGAAAGCAATATTCTCTGTTATATTTCAATTATTTGAAAGATTTCTTTATCAGAGGCTCTGTCACAAGGTATAGAAGAGGTAGGACAAATGGCCTTTCAACAAGAAGCTCCTGCTGAAAAGCATCATCTTAAGACAGAGCTTTTTAACCCAACTTTAACACCAGCTTGCTTAGAAGTATATACTTAAACAATCTTTCATCTTGGACTGGTCATGAGTTTTCTGAAACTTTGCTTGAGTGCTCATTCCAGTGATTTTAAAGCAATCTCATCTGTGAAATGTATGAACATAAATGAGTTTAGACATTACACACTTTTTGTTTTCTGTGTGGACTTTCTGCACAGCCTGCCAAATGAAGTAGGGGAATTTGCATCCCTGGGGAGGTTTGGGACCAGGCTGGGAGCTGCCCTGGGAGCAGTGTAGGTGCTGCTGGTGCAGCGTGGTTGTAGCTGCGAGAAATGGGAACGAAGCTCCTGAGCTTACTCTGAGAGATCCTTTGCAAACTGGTTCTCTGTGAGGCACCCTGATGGCATCACTTTGATGAGCTTAGAGATAGTAGCTTTCAGCTGAACCTGTCCTGGGTTCCCTGCACTAATCTCCGTGTTTGTAAGTGGGAGCTGAGGGTAAAAGCACCTGTGCTGGCTGGGAGTCTAATTAAGTTCCGTCCTAGAGTGATTTGCAGGAGAGTTCAAACTACAAAACTCATAATTCTTTGTGACAATACCATCTGCCATGGGTGAACCATATAATCAGGAGGAGTTCACTTAGGACCCAGTAATTTCTATGCCTAGAATTAAAATTTTCTATTTTATTCATTTAGCAGTCCTTCTATTTACTTCAGGCCAATACACATGGCTTTTAAAATAATTAAATGTGTAGAGAGATTTTAGTTTTTGAGATGAAGAACTTCCTAAATTATGTTCAGATTGATTAGCTGACACTCATTTAGGATGAGATCAAATAGATGGTAACTTAAACATACATACATGTTTGATGAAATGGTCAAAAGTATAAGGGTTTTTATATTCCTCTGGTCTAAGGATGTCAATTACTGTCCATAAAATCACAACTAATGATTTTGCAAGTCTTGAAGGGACTGAAAATGTATGTAGCTGTTGGAAAGAGTTTCTTTGCAATTTTTGCTTTCATGGTAAACAGTTTGTTAAATATTATATTTAAAATGGGCTGATATCCTTTCTCTCTTCTGCTAGCAGCATGAAGTATGTGCATTCATCCTGCTGTGATGTGATTTTTGCATATCTCATTTTAAATTGTGTCAGAACCATATAACTCAGAGACACCAGAAAAGTGCCTGTACTTTAACACTTGTATAGTCATTGGCAGGACTACTGAAACCTATTCAGGTATATTTAAAAATCCAGAATGCAGAACATATAATTTGGGCTTAGAATGATAAACTTGGCCCCTTTTTTTTTTTTTTTTGCATGATAAACTTAGTCCAAGTACTTACAGTGCTATTATAGACTCCAAAGCTTTATTGTTAATGTGAAGATCTCTTAGGATTCGGTTTTTATAGCTAAAGGCAGACTTGCTGTGAGAAGAAGAGACCATGTCCAATCACATCATCCAGATCAGCTGATGATCCAATTTCTCATCTCAGTAATGGGGATGCCACTTCTCTGAAGTCTTTAATAGCCTTGAGATGAAAAATTGGCTTAACAAAGCTGCCTGTGGTTTATTCATTTTCCTGAACAGTGCTACACTGACACTCAAGATGCCTTGAAGTTAACAAAGAGTATCAATGAAGTACTGATAAATGAAATAGTGATTGAAATTCACTAATTATTCCCAGTGCTAGACAGCTATTTTCCTGAATATAGGCAAACCAGAATGCAACCAGAGAGTGCCAATTATTCTTTTTTAATTCTTAATATAGCTGTCTTGATGATGATATAACTCTGTGCAATGATGACTCTGAACAAGCAGAACCAACAAGCAGTGAACTTACAGCTCTGGTATGGAAATCGTATCCTCCTGTAGGGCCTCAGCTAGAAGATAACCTTAGTGCTCCTTCTATGCAGAAGAGCTGAATTCAAACAAGTCCTCTGATGGGAGCAGAGTTGGTTTCTGAGCTCGATGCTCACTGTACAGCACCCTCATGGGGAACCTGGGAAGCTGCAGGCAGGGGATCCTCAAGGGAGACATGTCTGGCCCCAGCCAGGAGCTCCTGTAGGGTTTCTTGTGTATGTGATGTATATTTTTTTTCAGACAGATAAATCTAATAGCAAAAATACCCTTCTGACTCCATTATTTCTAAGAAGGGAAATGTGTGCTTCCAGATCCCTCAATGGGACCCCTGAGTGCAATGATTTCAGGACACCAAAGAGCTTGGACACTAATTTCAATCTGTAATCTTTCCGGCAGAAGAACTTCTTGGGATTTGGAACAATGGTGCCCGTTTGCTTAGCTCACCACATTTACACCCTGCCCTCTCCCTGTCTCATGGCTCCATCTGTTTCCCTGATTTCCTGCTTCTGTGCTCCTCTGGGCAGGGCCTTACGCCTGCCCCAGCCTTTCCCACTGGGGACAGCTCCTTCAGATGTGTTTTGTACAGCTCAGCCTTGCTTTGCAGTTTTGGGCTCTTTCCTGACAACTTCCCATTCTTCTTGATCTTGAGGTGTTTTTTAAAGTAGGGCAGACTGGCAGTCTGGTAACAAAAACATGAATCCTTTGTTTCTCAACTGGAAAGGGCTAAAGTAAAATTACACTGGAAAGAAAAAATCTGCATCTCCAAATAGATGCTAAGTGATGACAACAGAGAAGCACATGTTATTTACTTGTGAACTCTACAAGTGAAGTGTACACTGTACAAAATAAAAACACTGGGTCATTTTGTCCCATCCTAGAGATCTTGCCTCTACTGCTCTGCACATATGGCTGCTTAGCAGGGCCTCCAGTAGTGACAAAATTGCCAGTGAGGTCTCTCTGCTGTCAGATATAAAACCCCTTCAGCACTCTGTACCTGAAAATCTACTGTATGTGTGCCAACTTAACAAGCGCCTAGATTTTGTTGCTAGATTTAATAATTTTTTCTAATTGTGGTGCTGGCTGTGAGAATATAATCTGTCATATTTCAAGGGAACCCTTTTATAAGTTATGCATTTTCTAGCTATCATTAGTTTGCATATGTATTTGTCCTGCTCAAACAAATAAAAGCAACTATACTCCAAAAACATCAAAGGGAGATAAAGTACAAAACAATGTATTTCTGTATTTCAGTGTTCATTCTTCTCTTTTTAAAACTTATTTTAGGGCACAAGTGGAAAAAATCACTGCTGTTTAGCTGGTTGGTAACAGCTGGTGATACTTTATTTCAGTCTTGTCATTATTAACATAGCAGATAGTCATCATAATAACATTTGTCAATAAATTCATTAAATGTTCCAATCTTTTATGCTTCAACTGTAATTTAATTGTAATTTATCACAACTGAGATGTTCATTTGAGACAAAGTACTCTTAATACCTGAGTTAAAATAATTCTATATATGCTTGCACTCTGGGTTATTATTTGCACTGTTGCTTTAAAGTTGCATGTCCTGAACTAAAGATTCAAAAATGCTGAAGAACTTCAAAGGGCTCATAATGCTCAAGTAATCCAACAAGTATTAACAGTCTCTTCTCCCTAAAAAGAGAGTAATTACATAACTAATTAATTTACCATAGTACATAATCTGCTGACATTTACAATAAGCACCCCTATTGGAGGTTGAAGTAAATATTAAGTTGCATCTAAAACTATAAATAGCAAGAATTCTGGTGCCAGGCAGTTTTAAAATACTGTAGAAAATAGATGAGCACTGGCTAGATGAAATAAACTTAGAAGTCTCAGCAACATGACTATGGAAGTGCACAACCATCTGTGAATGTAACTATGGAGCAGACAGGCCCAGTGCCCTCTGATTTTGCTGGCAGGGGGCTCTGGTCAGGATGTCCTGTGAGAGACTAAAGTGAAGGCTCTGAAGTTTGGTTTTTGATAGCTTTATCTTGTCTCAGCTGGAGGGAGTCTCAGCATGAAGTCTCCATTTAAAGGCTGAAACAGTTGTGTGTGTAATGGGATCTCCCCTTCGACAGCCATGGATGGCAAGGACAACCCCTCGTAGGATGGAGGCAGAGTGGTTGTGGTGTGAGACCTTTTGGGTAGGGATTTCATGCAGATTTGGTTGCTGTCAGAGCTGCTGATCTTAGCTGGCCTCTGACATTGCTGACCAAAGCTGCAGATTGTGCCCCCTTCCCTCCATGGAGGTAATGGGACCCCTTGGCTCCACTGCTCAGATGGGCTTGCCCTGTTACTGTGCTCTAAGTGCTGGAAGCAGGAGCCTCTTGGCTCAGCTTCAGGGCAGGTGGCAGGGCTCACAAAGTGATTTAAAGTACCAAGGATAGAAGCTACTAGCAGAGAGTGCTCCCGAGTGTGGGATATACTGCGCAAACTCCAGCGCTTTTAAGTGCTAGTGCAATATTTCACCTTGACTACCAATTGCTGCAGGTCTGGCACAGGTCATGTAAAAGCTCACTTCTCTCTCCTTTCAGTGAAGTGCAGGTCCTTTTGCAAATGCTGTCTCAAATTTGTTAGCAGAAAGGGTTCAGTTTCTATTCCATGTCAAGGATGAACATCCCAAAACTTACCACAGTGTGTGGGCTCCTCAGTACAAGAAAGACAAGGAGCTACTGGAGGGGATCCAGCAGAGGCCAAAAGGAGACTGGAGCATCCCTCCTATGAGGAGAGACTGCAGGAGCTGGGCCTGCTTAGTCTGGAGAAGACTTAGACGAGAGCTCATCCATGCATATAAATATCACAAAGGAGGGTAAGAAGAGGATGGTGTCAAACTTTTTCAGTGCTGCCCAGTGACAGGATGAGGAGCACTGGCCAAAAACTAAAACCCACAAAATTCCACCTCAGCAAGAGGGAGAACTTCTTTGCACTGAGGGTGGCAGAGCACTGGAACAGGCTGCTCAGGGAGGTTGTGGACTCTCCTCACCTGGAGACATTCAAAACCCACCTGGACACGTTTATGTGTCCTGTGTTCTAAGTAACCCTGCTTTGGCAAGTGGGTTGGACTAGATGACCTCTTGAAATCTCTTCCAACTCCAAAAATTCGGTGGTATGCCCAGAGTCTTGGGTACTGCAAAGCATTACTTGAATTTTGCTGAATGTTTAGAAACAGATTTATTAAGAATTATTTTACAAAGGTGGTAAATAAAAATTAAATACAAGGTAGGTTAGTTTTATTTCATTGTTTCATCTTGAGAAGCTGAAGATGGTCCTGAAAATGTCTCTTCCTCCTGAAAAGACAGTGTTCCTGCATTTGGATGAATGTTTAGTTATTCACTCATAACAGTAACTCTTTACAAATTATAATTAAGCAGATGTTAATTACACCTATAATGCAATTAAATTAATGTAATAAATGGTAACCCATCTTTTTATTAGATTCCAAGTAATTATTTATGTGCTTGTGATATTCTGATTTTGTTTACAGGGTATAAAAGCTTCCTAAATTTCTTGTTCTTCCTGGTGAAAACAGTGAAACTGTCAGTGGGAGAAGGTAAATCACCTAAGGTGTTGATCTGCCTGAACTTTTCCAGTGGATGGTATTCATTTCGAATCATACAATCCTGACAAGAATCGTGTATGTGAAGCCAAGGAGAAACAATGTGCAACATCCCTCTGTCCTTAAACAAACAGTAAACAAACAGACATTTCAGTAAATATCAGAGATTTACTGACGAGCCAGAGGGAGAAGGAAAGGCTAAGGTTAAGGCTACCATTTGTAAATTTTAAATCACTAATTTAAGCAGGATGACAATTTAAACCTTTGAAATCTCCTGGGCTGAATGGTGTGAATGTTCACTATCAAACCCTTCTGCTGCCTCTCTTTGGAGCTGTGACAGTGGAGCATATTTTGCACCCTTGTCCTGACTGAAATTTGCTTCTCAGTATTAAAAAGGAAAATCAGTGTAAAATCTTACATATTCATTAATAAAATGTTACAATGTTTTAAAGACCAAAGGGCCAAATTGTGTGAAGAATATGGAAAGACTCAGGTAAGACAGGCAGACCTTAGCATGTGAGGAGGAAATAGGCAGCTCACATTTCTGGCCCAGCTTTTCTACTTGCATTATTCATCTAAAGTTGCCAGTCAAGATTCTTTCAGGACCAAATAATTTTTATTGTAAGAAAGCAAATACGCTTATAAGAGCTCATCTCCAGCTATACAGTAACTTTATTGATTGCCATTCAATTTTCTACAGTTTATTAGTCACCATCACCACTGAATTAGCATATTAATTTTCTACCTTATGTGACTTGAATAATGCAACAAAGGTAGGTTAAAATGGTCTCTCTACTGTAGATGTGCCATGAGCAGCACCTGTGGCTAACAGGAACAAAGTGTCTTCTTTAAGACACAGATCACTAAGGATTTAAAGGTTGTCCTGGAGCAGCATGTGACAGACTGCTCTATTAGATCTGATCTATGCTTGATTTCAATTACCTCTGCTATGGTAAGTATTAAAGTTAGTTGGAGTGGCAATTAAAAAAAAACCAAACGAAACACAAATGGGAAAAATTAAGAGTGGCAGAGAGCAGGACTTACCCTATTCCTATTTAAAGCAGGTCTATAAACTCAGGTTGTGGTAGCTCAGGTCTGCAAAATTCATTTACCTTTTTCATAAATTCTGGAAATAACTGAGTTATTGACTTTTCCCGTATTTTCCCAGTGTCTCCACAGCATACATTCCAGATCCATTTCAGGTCTCCAGGGCTGCTATTATTTGGGATAATATCCCATATGCAATCCTACTCGTTAATATCTTAATAAAATCAATATATTGCAAATGTATCTGTAACCATACCCTTGGAGTATCTGATGCCTTCTGAAAAGGGTTCCTGCTTAGTCCCCTGATACAAAGCGAAGGTCTAGAAGAATAGGAATTAAAACACTGCCTGCAAACTCATGTCATGCCAGCTATTTCATGCCAAATGTTATTCTCAAGCACCTGGCAAGCACAATTCATTCATTTTCCAAATGTCAGTGGCCAGCCAGCTCCTCAGGACATTCCCTCCCAACACAGGGCACTTGATAGGCACAATCAGGCAGTTTTGGCTGCCAGCCTTATTCCTGAGTCACGTGCAGGAACTGTAAGGATGGAAGCGCCTCTTGTTTCTGTTTTTTTCTTGCAAGTGGCAACTTTTTATGCTCTGCTTCCAATTTATTTTACTCTGCCACCAGTATTTTCACAGTAGCTCAACAGAGCTTTGACAGAGGCATATCTGGAATACTGAAAATACCCGGTAGGTGCCTAGATGCAACAACTGGTTCCTGCTGTGACATTCAAACCATTAATGGCACTCTGCAAGCATGGAGCTCTGGGGGGCTGTAGGAGCCAGGCATGTGTGCAGGTCTCCTGTCAGCACCATCATCCACCACTGCCCTCTCCAGGACACAGGCAGTGCCCCAGACCCAATGCTGGTGGGGCAAGTGGAGGTGTCAGGAAGCCTCTGCCTCAGCCCAGGGTGCTCCAGCTTTCCAGCTGTAGGTCACGTCACCAGTCCTCTGCCCTAAAGCTTGCACCTACAGCTGGCTGGCAGCTGGAATGCTGTCCAAAAAATGAACTGAAAGAAGCCTTGTGCCCATACAGAGGGCGTCCTCAGTAGGGTGTTTGTGTGCAGGCTGGCTTGCTGGCCTTTGAGACGCAGGCCTGGCCCCTGTGTACATAAGACACAAATGGGCTTTGAGGTTCTCTGACTCATAAATATGGCCAAAAAGCACTTTTCATTTCCATCCAAAATAAATTCAAGTGATGCTTCTTCCTATGCCTGAAAATACATTTTCTTCAGTATTTTCAATCTCTCTCATTTACTGTGAAGAATGTGAGATGTGTGAACACAGGGTTTTGAAATGTCAGCCAATTAGCTACTAGTCATGAGGTGAATTGAAAATATTTTTCTTTCTGCTTTTTTTTCTTCACAAGATGACATCTCACCTATCTGAACACTTAGCAGTCCCTATTTCTGGCAGCCAGAGCCTGTGATTGACATTTTTTATGCCAATCACTGAAGACCTGCAATTTATGCAACCAAAGAAACTGCCCTTATGCTTAAAATAATTTAAAAAGAAGTTTGTACAAGTGGCCAGAAGCATTTATGAGAGACTTTACAGCTGTTCATATGCTCTGTGCATCTTGTATTTTTACCTATCTGGAAGCAGTGGACTACAGAAGTGCTCAGTCTCCAGAGTAAAGGGTGAAGTTCACATGTCCATGCTCAGTCTCTGAAATGTCTCTGCTGCCTTCAGGCTGCTTGATGGGGAGAAATGACCAATTATTGGCAGAAAACAGTAGAACTGCTGTTTCTTGTTGCCTGAGAAGGATGGACACCAGACAAGTGAGTGTGTGTACGCAAAAACTCCAACCAACTCCAACCCCCTGCCACCCGACCCCACCTTCCATGAAAGAAGTGGGACTTGGATGAAGCCCTGCATTCTCAAAGGTGTGCAGATGCCCACACAGCCTTTTGAGGACCTGGCATAAACTCTCTGCAACTCCCTGAGAGGTGCCTGTAGTCAGGTGGGGCTTGGTCTCTTTCTCCAGGCAGCAGCTGACAGAAGGAGAGGACACAGTCTTAAGCTGCACCAAGGGAAATATAGGTCAGATATTAGGAAAAAGTTTTTCATGGAAAGAATGATAAAATACTGGAATAGTCTACCTGGGGAGGTGGTGGAGTCACCATCCTGGGATGTGTTTAAAAAAGACTGGATATGGCCCTTGGTGCCATGGTCTAGTTGAGGTATTAGGGCATGGGTTGGACTCAATGACCCCGAAGGTCTCTTCCAATCCAGTAATTCTGCGAATTCTGTGAATTAGCACTCAGGTAAATCAGAGGAGATTGAGCGAAGTCTGGTTTACTAGAAGGGGTCTGTGGCTAAAAGTTGTCCTTGATCCTACATTTGTTCACCTTTAGGGAAAAGCCCATCTTTCCTCTCAGCGTGGTCAGGCAGAAGACAGGCCAAAAGGTGTGTGGTCAGGAGGCAATGCTGATGCTTTGGAGACCTTTATTTGTTTGGAAGGAGGGCTGCATTACTGATTGTGCCTTTCACTGGTTATGTTCTCACCCTGTTCCTGGTGATATTTGCACTAGTATGTAGTATGGAATAGCACTCTGGATACAATTAAGCCCCAGTGCAACTGCTAGCTGTGCAAGGAGGAGGGGTTGGCATCACCTGATTACCAGCACATATGGCCACTGGTGTCAATGGAGCATTATAGTTTACTCTCTTGCTGAGTCATCTCCCCTTGAGGAAGTTGCATGAAAATAACATTTAACAAGGGTGATAAAGACTGTAGAGATAAAAGAAAGTGAAGAATCTGTTAGCAGTATTTCTGTAGCAAGCAGATGACTGAATGTATTTCCAAATGTTACGTAATTTGTGTGACTCACAACACCGAAGTCTATAGAGCATATGCAACATTTGGTACAGCAGCGAATCACTGTAAATACCAACAACATTTCTGTAGCCTGAGATGTTCAGAGACATAAACCTGCAAATCTCCATTAAGGTTCTTTTCAAATAGGGAGCTAGTGTGATTATGCACTGAATTAAATTTTTTGTTTGTTTGTTTGATCCCATCTTTATGAATAGCAGGAAACCTCCATTGTATAAAGTATTCTTCTTGGAGAAATTTTACTCAAGGAGTTAATAAAATGCACTGCTACCATCTCTGCATAACTGACTCTTTTCAATGGAACTCAAGCCAGCTTTCTGAAACAGCAAGCTGTTGTTTTTTGCAGATTTTGGACACAGATGTTTCCCTGACCATTCAATTATTAAAAGGAGGCCCCCTGAAAACTTTAACTATTCCCACAATTAAAAAATTGTATCAAAGTCCACTGAGTATCTTCAGCTGAGAAAATGATGAAGATGGACACCTGTGGTGTCGCTGAACACCTGATGCTTCCTTGGTGTTGTTTTAAGTCTTTGTCTCCTAAGCCATCTTTGCTGTGCTTCAGCGTGCTGTTCTTGCAGGACTGCCCAAGGGTCCTAAAGCTTCCCAGCCCACTTCTTATCTGTATTCCTTCCTGAATTGCAACCCTGCATTTGTGGGCTTTGCCCATTTATTCCCTTTGCTCTTGTGCGTCTTCTGTCAACCTCAACACTTCTTTACTCTCTACGGTTCATGTTTTCTTGCTCCTCTCATCTGTCTTGTCCAAACATCCTCCTACTTTATTCCTGCAGTATACTCTCATTTAAGTTTCTTCTGTAAGTAAAGTAGAATTCATTTTCTTGTTCCCCAGTTCCTTCCCACCACACTTCTGTCTAATTTTCCCATTCCATAATAATTATCATAGAATCACAGAAAATAGGCCATTAATGGACATTCAGCAAACTTTCAGTCTGTAATCTTGTTCAGAGCAAACATTAAATATTCTCATTCCTGTGGCAATCTCAGTCAAAGATATTATTCTTACAATTAGAGACTCTATTTTTCTTTATGCCTAACTTGGATTGCAATTTTCATGCAATTTAAGTCCATCTGTTTTTTTCTTAATCTCCGTGGGCTAGGAAAGCAGCTTTCTAGAGCAGCTGTTTGAGTGCTGAGGATGGTGACTCTGTCTTCTATCCCATTCATATTCCTATCTAACAAATGCCACTTTCTTCTGGGTCCAATATTGTCCATTTCCTCAGTATTTTTTCCTTATAAACAATCTCTTCCCCTCCCTTTTATCACATACCAGTACCTCACAGCTTCTCCTTTCCCCTTTCCTCCTTTTCCCCATGCTTTCCTCTTTCTCCTGCTTTAGATTTCAACATGTCTGTACCTCCCTGTTCCTAAAGATTCATTTCCAGTCTTCTGACAATGCCTGTTTTGCTGTATATCATTGGTGCATGTGGAGGCTTGTTGCAGCCTATGCCAGGAATGTGTTGTCTTGGAATGGCAGGAATGCATGGAAGCCATCCGCTGTGATGCAAATGTCTTTCAATTACTTTTTCTATGCAGAATGTCTTTTTTAGTCCTAGTCCCAGTGAAATGCTGCTGGTGCTCTTCTGTCTTCACTGTTTCCATGGTAGCCAAACCCATCCTTTAGTGACTTTCTCATCAGTGGCCTAAACAAAATCTAGAACTGAGCTGTCACAATTAAATGGATGGCAGTTTACAGCATTTTTGAAGACTTGGTGGTATTACATGATAAAAGTACTTTGCAGCTAAAACTGGGTTAAGTAATTAAACACCATTACCTTGAATGGTGATGCATTCTGAGGCATTCTGTGGAACATGTCCTGAATATAGTAAAATTGCTATGTTAAATAAAGTTAATGACACTGTTCCAAAAGTACAGAATGTAATGGTTTAATTAACCCAGAGTTACAACAGCCTGATTTTAAGTAACTCACTCTCTCTCCCGACCCTTGCTTAACAGGACTCCTGGTTCAAGTATTTCATTTGTGTGCCTTTGGAATCTGCTTCAGATTTGGATTCCGACTGAAATTCCAAAATCAGAGGCTGTAGCTCCACTGACTGATTCAAAACCCAGATCTAATGCTTCCAATCTTTGGCATATTTTGTAGGCCAGATTTAACATTTTCACAGACTGCAGTTTTCAGTGTAATGTCTGATCTCTCCCTTTCCCCTTCCCAAAATGTCTCTGAGTAATAACCATGGGGTGTTCAGAAGTATGGAAATTTTTGAATTCAGATCATTAGGTGTAGATGAAGAAGTGTAAATACAGGCAGACACATTCTCAAAATTCTTGGTCAGTATCTGTGTTTTGTGGTCTAATACAGTTTCTCTGTCAAGCTGCTACTCAGTAAACCAGATTGTAAAGTTGAGAAAGACACATCTCTTTCTCAAATTAAGGTATGATCTCACAGGAATTCAGGTACTGTCATGGATTAACATACCTATCATTGTGAAAAACAACATCTGAAATTCTACTTTTCGATTGTATTTTCTTCCAGTTTGGAGAAATCAACATATAAAAGCAGAGTTCAAGGCCCATGGCTTAAAGCCTCTGATTCACCAATCATTTATTGGTTTTCACTTAATTAGTATTGAAGGCATTTATGAATGTAAAATCTAGTCCTTGTCTAAATGCATGTGACCCATCTTCCACAGAGCTGCCTCATTAATCAGAAGAAGACATATCCAAGCTCATGCAGGAACGCAACCCCAGATTTCCAACACATTTTATTCTGTCCACACGTATCTATATCAGGTCCAGAAATCATCCTGCTGCACTGTCCCAGTAAATCACAACCCTCACACTCCTTGCTCTTCTGATCTGAGAATCAGCTTCAGCTGGCATGGCCAATCGTTTTCCCAATATTAGTGTGGGAATTTGTAGAGCTCCAAACCCAGCTGATACCAGATTTTTTTCCTAATATTGTCAGCATTACCTTGGTTTCTACGAATTCTGAAAAGCCATCAGAAATCTCTGTGTATGGCATCACTCTCAGCATTTTTCTTTTCAATTCCCACACACTGTATTTAAATCACTGTCCTGACACTGGAGACAATGAGAGTAGATTTGAAATTATAATACAGTTGCATAAACCAGCATTGACAGTGTGCAGAGAATGGACCCAATGAAAACTGTGATATGACACATGCAGTTCGCTGTGGGGCAAGGTGCAGGAGAGACGGGCTCCACAGCCACAGAAAGCTAAAAACACTGAACAAGGGGCCCACAGAAAACACAAGTTTCTGGAGTGAGCAGCTGAAGTCTTGGAGCTGTCGCCAGTGGACATGGAATAGCAGAGTGGACTCAAATCACAACAGTGAGGTTTGATCCCAGTGAGGCAGGAAAAGCCTTTATTTTGGGGTTTGGAAGCCTTTTTATAAGGTGTTCTGATACAGGTTAACATGATTGGCCAAAGGAACCACCTCTCTGGTCCCATTGGTGGAACAAGAGAAAAACACATTCAGAACAGCTGTGTGACATTGTTTTGAGATCTAAAACCTATTTACAAAACAGTCCTTGAAAGTGAAAGTTTCCCAAAAGCCTTTCCCTTGGGATCAGCCACTGTCAGGCCGAAAACTCTCAGGCTCAGAAAATCATGTTCACAAGGGGCAATGTCCATATGCAGGGCAAAATTGATTAAATTGAATTTGTCAGAACTGGGAGGTATGCGGGCAGCAAAGGACAGAAGACAATTAGAAAAACAGTGATGGCACAGCTAAAGTACCACCAAACCCATTTTTGCTGGTAGTAAGGGAAATCTTGTTTTTTTCATTACTGAGAAAAAATTCAAAACCATCTTGAAGACATGATATTCAGTATACTGCCAGTTTGCACCTAAAATCCCCTAGATAACCAGTCCCAATGAACTGGGAAAAGCATTAGCTGAAGGAAGCACGTACTGACATGATGAAAAAAACCCTGTCTTTTCCCTGTTCTCCCCCTCATCTCCTCTTTGTAGGAAATAAAAGGAAGAAATATGAGAGATTGTTATCAAAATCTGCTACCAGCTTTATTTTTGCTATTAGTTTTAGTGGGGGTAAAGGATTTGTTCTGCTGTAACAGTCATGGTCACAACACAAACTATTCAGATAGAGGAAGTGGCTTTTTTCCTTCTACTTTATAGCCATAGAAATTAGACTGTTTTCACTAAAGATGTTGAGTATGGAAATTATATTTGCCTCCAACAATGGTGGGAGGTGTAATGCCTCTTAGTTTGCAGTTTCTGTGCAGAATAGGAAAAAACCAGAGATGTATAATGTAGATGGTTCAGCTATAGCATGCTGGCATACACAGCTTCTTGCTCAGACTTAGCATAATTTCTATTTTTGGCTGTTTCTGTGAATATTAAATGAGAGAATGAGAAGACGACTTCATTTGAAAGGCTTACTTACTCTCCCTTAATTTGCTTTGTTTACTGAATTATATTTTCATAGGAGAATGTACCGTCTCCCCTGACTAAACAGTTCAAATAAGCTGAGTAAAACCCTTCAGATATAATTCACAACCATGTCTTATTAATAACAACTAAGAATGTTAGCTAGGCTCAGCATGTGCTGAATTCTCCAGGCTTTAATCCTTGCATCTATGTTATTGTCAGAATCTTTTCATGTTGTGTATCTTAACAGAGTATTTAATCACATGTAAATAACTATTACAAGGTTTTTAATTTAATTCTCATAGAGAGGTGTTTACTTCTTTTAAAACCAGCACTAGGCTGTATTGATTTTTTAAAACATATGTCTGTATATGAAAGGCAAGTCGTAGCCATATGTCTCAAAATTTCTACTTTCAAAGTGAACCCTCCTTTTGGAAAGCAAATGCCAACAATTCCTCACTCTTCATGTTCCTTATTGTTTTTCTGATGGAAAGGAAAATTAATATATATAAATATCTCTGTACACTAAGAAAGGCCTTAAAAACTGTGACAGATGATTCTCTTCTCCTTAATTCTCTTCTTCTCCTTACCTACAGTACACCACCTTTGTTCACTTGCTGTCTGTGTACACTGCACATATGGTTTAACCGGATAAATGGAGCTGTCCAAGAAACCAGGCCCCAGATTCAGGGGTGAGAGAGCTCACTGCTTACTGGCACCTGTGGGCAAACACACAACTGTGCCAGAAGAAACTACTTTGCCTGAAAAAAGCTTTCCTTGCTGGAAGCGGGGTGACATTTTTCATGCTGGAGCAAATCTTGGAAGCATTAAGCTGTACTATGTGTGTCCAAGGGGTTTTTTTCCTCTAGGCACAGTAGATACACGGCCATGTAACACCATTTGTAATATAAACCACTGGTAAAAATATCCCAGATGGGAAATGACTTGAAAATTACAAGAACTTTTTTCTTCTATTTCTGTGCACATCTTCTGCTTGTTGCTGTTCAGATTTTTATATGCCTCAGTGTATGATCACATTCATACACCTAAAGAAATATTTCATGGACACTTCACTCCCACTCCTGAACATATACACTGTGGATCACAAGTGTCAGACAAGAATCATCTCCCTGAAGTTGACTTTTAAATTCTTTGGCATTAAAGTTATTTCTGCTTATTTTTCTTGAGAATTCATTTTTCATAAAGAGCCAAAGACCTTCTTTAGGGAGCAGGTACTGTGCAGAAAATAAAAATTCTTAAAGGTAAGCTTAATGCTCATAGAATTATTTTAAAGAACAAGACAGTAATGACTACTTCCCAAAAATATATTTCCATTAAATAGGAACTACTAATAAAAATTGCTCTCCTTTTCAACTAAACATTAGGATTTCAGTACAACTGGTTACTAGTATAAACTGGAATAATGGAAAATAAAATTCTCAGCTGATTGAGTAGTTCAGCAAATATGGTGGTTTTAAGACAGTTTTAATGGTAGATTTTCTTTGTGTAAATATTGGCTCACAAACTTCATGTTAATTTTGAACCTATGGAAGATTCTGAGGAGCAGTGAAGCCCAAAAAAACTTAAAAGCCCTACAATGCTGTTAATGGACCAGTAACTCAAATTAAAACAAAATTGAACAAACCATCTTGTAGCAGGAGTGTAATTTAAGATACTGAATTTATAAAGACACAAAATCCTGTATCGGAAGATAAAAGAAGACACAAAGGGAAGCTTCACTTTTTTTTTAAAATTTATTTTTAATTGTTTCCCAGAATCACTTTTGTTGAAAACAGTAACTCACAATAATTTCAAAGGGACTAGAATTTCACCCATTTTCCTGCTTCACTCCTGTTTATTTGATTAGTTAGAAAAAATTGCTTCCAAAGAGTGAACAAAGTAATTCATAAACAGGAAAAAGTAGTCTGAAACTCTATTAATAACCAACTTATTTTTATTAGAGCAAATACAGTTGCGAAAACTGTACATTGTACATTTTGGGTCAAGAATTATAAATAGAGAAACTCATAGATAAAGAGTTCATTCTTTGACAGCAAGAAACTTTAAATAGACAAAATGACATTTTTAAGTACATTGCCAGGCTTCATTGTGCTGTCCAAAATGTAGTGTACAGTATAACAACCAATTATAAATAGCCTTTCATGTAAAATACAACTGTGCACGTTTTAGAAAAATACCAACAATTTGTTTGAGCTTTGTTTTAAAAAAGCTTATAAATCATACATATTTATAAATGGTACTAACATGCTTACTTAAATTTATAAACATTTTTCATAAGCTTTGTTACCCATTATTTCCAGAGCATAAAGTATTTTAAATAAACATTTAAAAGGAATTAAATATGTCAGTTACAAAATTACCTCTCCATGTAAGGAGACAGGGGGTGATTTAACAGTGGGATGGAACATTTCATCCATTAATTCAAGGCTTACACAGTAACTTTTAAAATTTTGTTCGTATTTAAAAATTACGTTCCTAAATTTAAAACACAATTTAAACTTTTTGCTTTTTTTTTTTTTAAAAATAAATATACAGGTTTTATTTTCATTTGCTCTCTTTCTGCTTTCTTCTTTATCCACACTGGTCAAAACACAGGATTCTCAACATACTTCTGTAAAAAACACCATGGTGTTACTGCCCTGCTCGGAGCTGCTTTGCTGCACAATATTAAGTCCATACCTATGGTACTTTACTATGCTGCATCAAAAAGTAGCTAATGTATTTTGTAAGAATGTTGCCCATTAAACCATGCAAAAACTTAGAAAGTTTACAAACAGGTTCAAAAACTATACTGTATGAAAGATTTTCTAATAGAGATAAAATAAACTGTAATACAAGCCCTTTGCTTTTTGCAGCTTTAAATTAAAATGTTTGTTTGCCAAATGATCACACCACATATCTTCAATAAATAAGCATGCATTTGATTAATATAGGGTACAATAATTACAGTACAATGGCACATGAAAAGAAACGTGATCACATTGTTTGAACAAAGGGCTATGAAACTACTTAAGACAAACTTTCCAAATGAAAAATTTTGAGGCTTTTTTAATGCTGAGGTAAAATCACAAATGGACTTTTAAAGACACTGAAGGCATCAAATCGATAAACAATCACTTAATATTTTAAAATGCTCTACCTGAATGTATTCAACACAAATCTAGCATTTTAAAGTTGTGATTTATTATGAGCATTAGCTAGCTTAAATGTCATTGGCAACAATGTGCACCAAGACAAGACTTTATTTTAACTGCTGTCAAAATACCTCAGTGTTGCAACATAATGATTCAAATCACCAACTACCACAGCACCAGAATTAAGAAAAAAAAGAAAAAAAAGTCAACATGCAAACCCTGTATCTCACCTTTCTTTCTTTCTCTGGCTCATTTTGATATTCTAATCTCCTGTTTAGAATGTGCTTATACCAATGTAATATTCTTTTTTTATTATTACGATGAAAATTTTGTTTGGTATTGGCATAAACATTTGAGCATTTTAGAGAAGATAGTAGTATCTTTAAGTTTTGTAGTAATGGTGTAATATTTACTGAACCTTAATGCAAAATGACTCAAGGAAAATTAATTTAAGAATTTTATCCCTGGACTAGGAAAATATATTTGATTTTTCTGCTTCTGCTGCTAGGCAGAATGGGTAGCTTTCTCCATGTTGGACTAAACACTACTTATGGATATACATGAAATTTCATAAACAACAAATGAACAGAATCATGCACAGGCAAATGAAATTCTATCTCCCAGAACACTGCAGGAGATGTCAAAAGCAGCAGGTAATGGAATAAGACTGGTGACTGATGTTGCTAACTATTTCTTCTAATGAGATAGGAGTGAACGCTGGAATCACTTCCACAGCAACAGAATCCTCTGACCACATTCCTCTGGCAGTCGTTTTCCCATCTCCCCACTAAAAACATCAGACGGTAAAATAGTAAGGCAGCTGTTAACTTCCATCAACAAAAAGTGCAGCTCCGTACATTTCCAGTTTAGTTACACTCTGCTGGAACAGATGGAGAAGCCAACGCACTTCACTGGCAGGGCTGCTTCAGCAGATTATTTTGTTTGTTTTCCAACATGGCTGCTTGCTTCAGCTTTCAGAGGACCCCAAAGCCACGAGCCACCAGCAGAGAAACTGATCTGGGCCCCTGGCTGAATTTTCCAAGTTTCATCTCTCTTGCGTCCCATCCTAATTCCAAGCCTCCTTCCCTGTGTCTGAGTATGACAGGTGCCATTTAAAAGGCTGATGACACAACTGCAGAGAACTGTGGGCTAACACCACTAGTTGTCATGACTTCACTGAAGGGTCAAAACAGTTACAATATTAAATAACTATGTTGAATCACATTCAGGCACAGCTAAAAATTAAAGTAGGGAACATTAAAAGTATGTGAAGAAATTAAATCTTTTATCATTTAAGGTGGGGTGGATATGGTGATTTTTTATGAAAGCAAGACCTTTCTTACCTTTCTAATTCCAATCAAGTTAGAAAATGGACAAAAAGAATGGCTAAACCAATATTCAACAGCATGACCAGGGCGATCATGACTGAGTTAGGGCCCTGAAAATAAAAGAGAGATATCAGAATTAATGCAACCTCCCACATATGCACAGTAATGAACAAGACCAAACTTCACAATTTTTACAGGTTTTGACCTTTCTTGGAAAGAAACAGACCCTGCTGCTGAAAGACAGCCACTACCCTTGATATTCAGGTGAGATAAATATCATCTGTGTGAAAATGAGCTGGATAAATACAGGTGAGAGTATATTACTCCACTGTTCTTAATCACACTGAGATTAAGCCACCTGACAAGTACAACTGCATCAACAAATGAAAACAAACCCATCAATGCAAAAACAATGT